>OZ022577.1:16021238-16186238 GCA_963669155.1 Arbacia lixula | reverse complement strand
GCTGCAGGTTGGTGCATTCCGTAACCCTGTGTGCGTCGCATGTGCCTTTTTCCAACAGTAATGCACACAAATGGCATAGAGCAGCATTTTATCTGGCACACTAAGGGTTATATATAGGTACGGTGTGATGCCCAACAGAGAACGGAATATGACTTCTTTTTCAGAATGTTTCATTGGTTTGGTATGAATAAATCACATGAACTTGCTTGGTAGCACAAACCCCTTTAGAGCAACCCACTGCATGTAACAACCACTATGTCTGACTTACTACAACTATTCTTTCTTCAAATCAGTATTTAGTTAAGGACCATTTTAAGCATCTTTCTTGCATACTCTATACACAGGTTGGACTATCTCTATCTTTCCTATTGAATGAGATTCAGTAAGAAGACAAATTTCCAGTCTTGAAGAAAAAATCAAGTGCTGTAATGTGATTTGTTTATATTTCATGTCAGGAAATGAATCATATCTGAAAAACACCAGTGAATTGTGTTCATTCTTGAAATGACAAATGATCAGTCACTCATGCGTGACACCAGACCAATTCCCCATCTACCAAACGATCACAAATTTTGTATGATGTGAGTTGTAAGCTTTAGGATTCACAACATCTTGCGTGACACTTTAGACCAATTCTCAATCTACTAAATAATCACAAGATTGGTCTTGCCAAACGTTGATGCAATTGCAAGCCTTGAGGTAAACAAGTAGGAGGATCAGCTGTAGAGTTGCCAGCTCAATTGATATGACAAGAGACTCTCGAAAAAGGCCAAATAATCTCTGGCAACAGTCAATATTTTCCTAAGTTGTGATTTCTAGGAAATTGGATGATGGTGTTTCTATAAGTGTTGAGAAATGGTTATAACATATCCATCAGAATATTTACTTATTTTTGTTTGTTATGTGTAAGATCCAAAGAATCTTCCATATAGATTTCTATTCACATACATTGTGTATAATTCATGCCACATACAGACATAAAGGCATGGTCTACTTCCGCACCAAAGAAAAAAATGGGCTTTAAGCCATATGTCAACAACTTTGTGCTCTTGCACACAAATCGCCCTGATTGCCAAATTCCAATAATGGCTACTCTGTAACTGACACCTGATTGATCCTCCATCCTTTCTTGTTTATCAACATTTAAATTATTTGAGACCCTTCCTTTTTTATAGATTCAAAACAGTTTTATATCCCTCGTGAATCCGCAAATGTGTTGGCATGACTCAGCGAGCCATGCCAATTCAGCCAGTAATTGCTTTACCCATGCTGCCTGTTGGTTTGGTCCCACTTGTCGCGTTGTCGGGTCCTGCATTGCCCATCACGCTTCATTAGATCTGAAATTGTGACGCACATTGCAGGCGGTCTGACAAGGCCAAGTTCCCTCCGTCACTCTCCCTAACCTTGAGCCCGCCTGTTCAAACTGTTGAAACTTCAGAGATTTACAAGGGCTCACATTACCTCCCATCTTCCCAGAGGTATGGGTGGAGTTTAGAATGGGTGATAAAAGAGGAAGGAATTTTCAATTGGGGAGAAAAAGAGTGCATCTATATTTGTGCAAGCCACCTCACTCTAGACCCTAGATTACCAAATGATTGATTGCAATTAAGAAAGGAATCAGGGTGAAATGTACAAGTCATGCAATGTTTATGTTTGTTTATTGTTTGATTATAAATTCCTTTTTTGTTTGATTTCATTTTTTCTGTTTTATCAAGCACTATTAGTATGAACTTTGTCCCACTAAAAGTTTAGAAAAGCATATAAATAGAAGATTGCACAAGCCTCAAACCTAGCCTTGAAGGTCTCTCTAACAAGTGGGTGTGCCTCTGGAATTACAGCTGAATGAATGTTCACACAGTATAGATGGAAATCTATGCAAATCATTTGTTGAGGATATTTTCTGTTCAAATTTGACCTCAGAGGTCATTTTATTTTACAGATAGATTTGATACTTAATATCTAGATATGTGCATGCTTGTAAAAAAAAAGTCTGTTCAGCTGTTTGTTCAATATGCATACTTTGCTCTTTGAAAAGAATTACCAGCAGTGTATAGATTAGAATGATTCCAAGCTATCCATGCATCTTGCATATGATCATGTGATCATTCAGTGCAGAAGTCAAAGAAAAAAAGTCAAAGTAGCCTGGCTTCCAGGCTTTTGGACATAATTAATTCAAACTTAAAGAGAAGAGTCTAGTACTCACAAGACTAGTCACTACCTCATTCTCCTCATTTCTCCCTCTGAGTCTGAGGAGAAATTGAGAATGATTGATCTACCACAGCCAGACCCGTTTATTGAATATTGTAGTTTGGATTGAAAATGCCCAAAAGCCTGAAAGCTAGGCTAAGAGAAAGTGGAATTGCAGTCATGGTGTGGCTATGAACTCACATCCATGTTGTGCGGTGTGTTACATTAGATTGACATTGCTGCCTGTCATCTCGCCACATTCAAATGGGACCATTAAACATTTCCGGCCGGAATCCTTCGTAAAGGTAGAGGGGGAGAGATTCAAGGAGAGTGCTTCATATTTCAGACTTGACTCCCGTCATAATAAATGCACGCAGGGGATAAAGCTCTTTACAAAAGGTCAACATACTTTAAAAGATGATCATGTGTTGATGATAATCTGTTCTCGGCAGCTGCCTGTCCATCCACAACTACAACAAAAGGCAGAGGTGTCTGCAGCTGTTGTTGTAGTGTCGGTCTTTCTTTGTGCTTGCTATCCAAGGCTAGGAATTATCATTTTTCTGAATGGCAGTTGTCTGACAGATATTTCTTGCAGAGATCCCTTTTGAGAGCTGAGTCAAGAACAGATATGCAAAGAAATGAATATGAGTTTACAACAATAGATGGATATTGATTGCACTGTTAGACAGTACTGTCCTTTTTCAGTTTGCATAATAAGTAGAAAATTAGAGATGGCTGCTCACTCTACCTTGTTCATGAAAACAAAAACAGGCTGTGGTCATTGAAGAATGAAACATTTCTTCTATATCTACTACATCAAATTCCACAAGATGCTCATGTTGTTTTTTTTGCAAATAGTTGCAAGCACAATATGCAAATTAACTTGAGCAGTATAAAAATGTGGACATCCATACCTCAAATTTCAGAGTTCAAATTGGACATTGGTAGTCACAGACGAATATCTTGTTTTTGAGTCTGCACTCAATATTTGTTTTACCCTTTCAGTATCGTGCATTAAATGTATGATATTAGTCAATGGGGTTTTCCAGGCTTGGTACTGAGAAAGAAATTCCCATGCATGAGAGTTTGTGCTTGCAATTGCACAATGAATGTTGGGAAGAAGTGTGTGCTAGGTCTCTCAAATAAAAAGATTGTTACAGTTTGTACTAATATTAATTTATTTCCCCTCTTATCTTTGCAGGAATGAAGAGACCAGATCTATCAAAACTGGTAAGATATGAACAATTTGTTTCATTAACTTTACATATTTAAGTCACAACGTGTTACATATGGTTCCAAAGTTAACAGCAAGTTTGGCATTCCCTTGTCATAAGTTCCCTTCTCATATGAAGTAAAGCTGTTAACACAACTATACAGTTGGAATGTGGATGGGTAAGATAAAAGTTACTCCTTCTGGAGAAAAAACAGTATGTGATAAGAAAGCTTGGGTAATGCTCAGGTTACTGAGCATTACTCAAGATTTTAAGATTTCAGAATTTCAAGATTTCAAGATTTCAACACAAGCTGGCAGCAAACACATCTTACATATGAGGCAAGCACATGATTATTTCCATAGGGGTGTTGAGAACAAGAAATGTAGAAATGTAGATCCTTCCCCACGGCAGCTCTGTGGAGCTGGGATGATAAATCCTATCGCGATAATCTGCTGTTGGCCTTTCCGGGATGAAAATACACTCCTTTCTCGCGATTGTGCGATCTCAAGTTTGAAATCTATTTTTAAAGGGGGTAGTCTGGTGTATTTGTGATGTGTTTTCCATGGGGAGTGCGTGTGTGTATCTATGACATGGTAGAGTTCATGAAGAGTAAGCGTATACCTCTATCTCTCAAGCCATGCGTTACATGGGCTATTAACATGACCGTGGAATGGAAGAGCGGCGAGGGTAAGGAGCAGATCAAATATCACCTGCCCTGATGTGAACTCGAGAAACATTCCCGGCCTCATCACGTCAGGCCTGTCTCGGAAGCAGACAATTGAAACAATTTCCCTTTTAAAGGACATTTCTCTCTATGTGCCTGGATGAAGGATAAATGAGCAAGTTGGATGGAGAGGAGTAAGAAGGAGATAAGACTCGAGACGAGAACCAAAATGACCTTTTAGGAAGATTGGCGTTATTTGGGCTGGCTCGTTTTATTTTGACGTGCCGCGCTCCCTTGTCGTCGGATGTCATAAGAGACGGGTGCACGGAGACAGGAAGAAGGGACGCACATTGCCCCAGGCACCAAATGTCTCGCAGAGAGAGTCTGGGAGGGTTTTTTTTTTTTAGAGTCGTATGTACATGCAGGTTACCTGAAGGACATTGCTTCTGACTGTGTCCTGCAAAAGTTAAGGGCTGATTGCAGTATCAGATATTTAGCTAATTTCCACCATCTCCACTTGATATTTTCATCAGCGAAAATGAAACCACAATATGATATTGCCACATTTTCTTTTTCTTTGAATTGGCTAATTTTGATTTGGTGAAATGGCTGTAGAAGCTGAGAAAACTCCATCATAAGAAATGGATGGACACCATACTTGTGTACAGCAATGTAAGGTATATGGTGAATCTTGAATAATCTACTTCTCTATTCATGAGTCATAGTCCAAATTCCTTTGGTGGGGGGAGGCAAAGAAATGGGGGAAGGGTTGACAGAGAGAAAGAGGAAATTAATTCATTGCAAAATCATCAACTTTTGCATTCCACGAGAGCAAAAGCATAGCACCCACAAATCGTGTCTTTTCTCCGTACTTTTCCATGTGTCATAAACATTGTTGGGGGGGAAGTGAGAGCAAAAATACGCTCCTGCCGAAAGACATCCAGTGAATAATGCACCAACAACGAGAAGCGTGATCGTTATCGACTCCACTCTCACAAGGTGTTGACTCCTGGGGGAGCATTGTCACATTGGGGCATGTTCGATGGGGCAAGGCTGCGACATCCGTCACGAGCCATATTTTTAGTGAGACGCCGCTGACATGGGCCCTGATAAAATCATGTGACTCAGTCATCGATAGATAGATGACATAGATGACACCTGTTCCTTCAGTGTCCCGTCGTTATCTCCCAAACAAGGGTTCCTGTTCAATTCGTCTGAAAATGATGATGATGGGATTTGTATCCATTTAAGGATAAGATTGTTAAAAACCATTCTCTTTTTGATGATTGTAGGAAGATGTATTGATTGATTTTTCAGATAATCATTGATAGAGATTGTATACTTGGATGGGTTTATGCTTGTCCTGTTTGAATACAATCCTTCTTACTCTCCATCTTTGTCTTTCTTTCAATTTCTATCAATGTCTATTTTTCTCTCCCTCTCTTTATTTGATTTTCTCTCTCTTTCCTTGCCACCACCCCCCCCCCCCATACTCCTTTTTCTCCATATTTCTTTCTCCCTCTTGTAATACCTATACCCTGCCCTGCCCCCCCCCCCCCTCTCATCCCTCCCTCTCTCTCCCCTCCCTCTGTATCAAGTGTACATTCCTCAAGGTATTGACTCAAGCTGTACTTGTAACAAAAACTTGTCAGGAGTGATTAAATTGCATGTACATATGTAAAAATGTCAATCCTTGATTAATTCAATCAATACATCAACTTGCTTCCCAAAATATTTCACACAAAATCTGAGTAATTCTTTATCCTACCAAGAAGGGATTATAATGCACCCACTCCATCCTTGATTGCATTTGACAATTACATGTGTAATAGAATGTAGCAAGTGGCAACTCATGGGCTGAAAGTCAGTGCTGAGTACTTTCTTCTGCCATGGAACCCAAGGGAAACTATCAAAAAGAGGCTCAAAATTCTCCTCCTTCAATTATTTCATTACTTGAAATCTTGTGGGCATATATCAGTGCAGTGAATCACCAACCACAGCTTTTTTAATACCAAACCTCAAACATTATTCATCTTGTAATGTAAGTGTTATGGATACTGACACCTCCACTTTATCGCTTAGTTTTAATACCAGGCCTCTTTCATCAACATTTGATTAAATGAATCAGGGGCATACACAGGAAATAATGAATACTAGCAAGAGGCAAAGTTCAAGGTTTCTAGGATTGCCCCTGCTTGGAAAGGATGACCATCCATCAATTGTTGACGGACCACATCAGGGAGAAAGAAGAAGCAATGGAAAGATCCTGTCATGCTAAATCCTTCTCCCAAGACCAAATACTCCCCACATCCCAGAGCTAAATAATCCCCATCATTTTGATACTGATGAAGCACTTCATTTGACAGCATCATCTATTTGATGGCACGGTGGGATCATTTTTATGTGTTGCAACTTCCGGTCTGTTTTTGCCTTATTTCTTGCATTAGTAATACACACCATTCCCATAGGGCAGCATGGAGTTTGCAGAGAAGGAGTTTAAGTCCATAATCCCAATTATTTTACAGGAGGAATGTTTGATTTGAGTTGACAGCTCAGCCATGTTGACGACTCTGTGGGATGATGATGGTGTTTATTTGTTGAATCTGCCCAGGAAGGATGTGGGTTGGGAGAGGGAAGGGAATAGTAGTAATCACCCCGATATGAAGAGAGACACTTAATAGGACACTTTAAAGATGGTTTGTGATCAGAGTAAAACAAGATGAATCCAATGTTCTTTGAATGTTTCCATGGTGAGAGTGTACTAATAAATACTATTTAGAAAATAGCAAAACTTTCGGTAACACCATGTGGTTGTATTCTTTCGGATAATTGGCCCACTTATGGGGTGAAGAAAGGAAAGGAAAGTGAAAAGTGAAAAGGAGAGGTGAATTTTTATATTTTATAACACTTACACAAGACTATTTTTAGCTTTAGTTTTCGGTGTTTTAAACCGAAAATAAATGGGATGGAATGGAGGTAGAAGAAGAGGGTGGGTGTTGATGAAAGTTGTGAACTAGTCACAAAGTAGTGATAAAGAGAAAAGAAAAGAAAAGAAAATGAGAAAAGTGTAGAAAAGTTATAGTCAGTTCTGCAACTAACTATGATGAATCCAGTAATTCTTATTATGTCATTTTATGCATAGGGATAAATAATATAATTTATTTCTGGAATATGATGCTGAGGTGTGATATTGATCCACATTAAACATGATTTTCTGTATAGCCTTCCATATGTCCCATGTACACATATTCCAATCTACATGTATGCCTCATCTTATATCAATTCCCGCAATTTTTCATTACACATTGACATTCATTTACATAATTAAATATGAGCTATAAGCATAGTTTATCTTATTACATTGTAAATAAGACATGTATCTGGTATTTTTACTGTGTTACTTGATGATATATTTTCTACTTAATAAACTGCATGAATCCATGACATGGCATGTTTCTGTCGAATGTTACCACAAAGACACAACAGTCAATCATCAAGGTGCGCCATATGGGCCCTGTTGCATAAAACTTACCATTTGTGGTAACTTTGCCACCAGTGGCAACTTCTGTGAAAACCTTGAATTTGATTGGCTGTCAAGTGGTGCCACCATATGAATACCTCGAATTTGATAGGCTGTCAAGTGGTGTTACCATGGTAGTAACTATCGATAGTAGGATTACCATAAATGGTATGCTTTATGCAGCAGGGCCCTGCAGTGTCCTCATGCTCCCCCCCCCCCCCCCCCCCCCAGACACCTCTGGAAAGCCCTTGTCTGATGGCTGTGTCTTGTTTGTATCTTCCTGCAGTCGAGCAAGAAGTCCAACGACCTGCAGCAGGATGATGGCACGGAGGACTCTTTGGATGAGGTGGAGACTCCCAAGGCCACCAAGAGCTACCCCTCCACACCGGTCCATGTAAGTCTTAAGCTCATCTCGTTTACTCACTTTACTCTTCATGTGACAACTCTGTGGAGGTATGGGCAAAGACCAATAATTCAGTCATTGTCAAAACCCAATCCCCAAAGAGGTAAATTAGACACCAGATAGATAATCTGCAAACTTTCACTTTTTCACATGTTCATGGATGGGTTGTACTAAGAGGATAAAAAAAAATACTTAATTTCCACTCACTCGAAGCGCGGGCAGAAACTATAAACTCTACAATTAGCAATGGTTTAGTGTTTGGTGAACTCATTTCCTCTCCTGAGAAAAATAACTGACTGATAGTCGCTGAAAGTTGTCACCTTCTGAAGAAACCATTGCATTGTAAATCTATTTCATAGGGAAGAGGAATTTACCCTTTCACCTCTGAATTCACTCTTTCCATCAAATGAATAATTCTCGTCACACAGTATACATCATATGCAGCCTTTGAGAGAGAGAGACAGTGAGATAAACAATGTTCTACTATGATTTCTTGTTCATTATAGAAGTGGCAATTTTGGATGGAAGGATTTTTTAAAAAAGAGCATTTTATTAAATGAGGAATGGGGTCTATCTCAGAAGCTTTCCACAATGTAAACGTTATTCTTGCACATTAACTGTCCATGCTTTTGTTTTAAAAAAAAGGACATATTAAACATGAGCATAGATTCCTCGAGAAAAGAGAACGATTGAACTGTCACATAACTAGCACACATGTCTCACTATGAGAATGCAAAAGTGCTCAGCGAGGTAGCCATTAAAAAAAAAATTACTTCATGATTTCAATATTCTTGTTCCTTTTTACAGGGTGAGAAAGTCGAGAGCTTGGCACCCCTAGCAAGGCAGGAAGATCTGAAGGATGAGGTCCTCTCCCACCAAGGTTGGTCTAAATGTCATTAACCCATCTGCTGCCAGGCAGTATTCTGCTGTCTAGGAATTGTGTGTCAAACAGGTGCAAAGTGCAATAGCCAGGTGTGAAGAGTTAATTTCGCAACATCAAAAAGATCTCTGTTAAACATACATAAAGAAAGAAGATTAAATATCATCTTAGTATTAGTTCATTCCTGTAAACATATCATAGTGTAATAAAGCATGACCTTTGGTTCACATGATAATAGAAGAGGTATGGAAAGAATTGATTTTACCAGTTTTTAACATTTTCATCAAAACTAGAGACTTTATTGAACACTAGGCAGTACCGGTATAGAAAATGTGTTGTTTCTCTCCTTTTTATTCTCTTTATGCTCACAAAGCTATAGTGCATATGACCACTTGAAACTTTCAGATGAAATGAATGGATATGGAACAGGAGCTTCTTGAAATCCTTGACTAGTCAACTTAGAAGTTATATGACAGCTGATCAAGACAGCATCAGTGCATCATATCATAAATCGATCAGAAATAAGTTAAAGAGCAGGTGTAGCCCAGATGTAGAGCTATGCTCTGAAGTAGCCTCAGACCGTTGTGTGTTGGTCATCATACGCAGGAAAGGGACAATTTTATCAAGAGAGCGATGCCATTTAGACTTGTCTCCCAGCCATAATCAATGCAAGTCTTTGTTCCTTTAGCATGGACTCACTGATATGAATGCCTGTTTTATGATAGTGATTGGTCAATGGGTTAATTGAATGGAAGCTACCTCAATACGAATGAGGTCAGTTAGCTTTTGATTGAAATGCAATACAGTACTTGAAAGAAAGGAGGAAATTGCTTTACGTAAGAATTTCTTGTGTTGATCATCATTTGTTGATTGAGAGGATTGTTTTGCTGGATACCGTTCAGCTGGCTCAAGTTTGTCATATACCTCCTCACTATTCCTCCACAAACTGACTTCACTCATACAATTTGTGTCATTCTAGTAATGGAGGCAACATATTCTAGATGAAATTACCATTTTATTCCTCATATATAGGAGAGGTCAACTCTAGTTGAAATGAGAGAGGAAAATTCATTTATATATGCAATACTGTGAAACAGATGTAGGGATTATCCAATGTATTTGATATTCTATACAGTGATTATTCATTAAAATTCATTATTCATTCTCCTTTATTTGTAGAAACGAGCCCCGAGTCTCCAAGGTCCTCCTCCAAGAAACTGGTGCTGTCCAAGAGTCTGGGCGACAAGAAGGAGGCCAACAGAGACTCCGGCATTGGCAGCATGAACCTATCAGAGCACCTCAAGCTGGACTCTGAGGACAAGAGCAGCGCGGATGAGGCCAAGACGGGTGACACCAGGGTGACCAAGAAGAAGGGAAAGAGGGAGAATGGAGTGAAGAGGGAGGATGGGTTAGACGATACCGAGGAGGAGGAGGGGGAGGTGGTCAAGGGCAGCGAGGGGGAGAGCCCGGATGAGCTGGAGGTACTGGAGCAGCTCTCTGATGACAACCATCAAGTGAAAGATCCTCTGTTGGACATCGAGATGTCTCCAAAGGCACCTAGGAGAAGTCTCGGGTCGATGCAGGCTCCAGCGCTCTTCAAGTTACGGAGGGTAGATCTGAAAGAGTACCGACCGCTCAACGATAGATTCAGCAAGGATCATGATGACGTGTGGGTTCCCATGGCAAACCGGCCGTTTGTCCGGAACAGGTCGTTTTCCCACCTCCCGTCCCGGCCTCAGAGCGCTGATGTCAGCATCCACCCACACTTCACCAAGATGCGGCTCTCCAGGACTCGCAGCGACGACAGCTCCCTCCACGCTTGGGCAGAGCTAGCAAAGTGCCGCTCGGACCCCAACATCACCGATCACAAGTCTGACCTTGGTGACTCCATCCAGAGTAACGCTGACAAGCAAGAAGCCCTCGGGTCTTCAGCGTCCACGTTTGGGACAGTGGACGGGGATCTCTCTTCTCTGTCATCCCACGAGAACCTTACAGATTCCATCAATATGGCCTTCCAACAGCTGGGTGCCAAATATGCTGCAAAGGAGAAGAGTGAGGGTGGCACTCCTGTGCCTCCAGCTGATCTAGAGCTTACCAGTCCATCTGATGCTGCAGCAGCAGAAAAAGACGAAACTCAGCTGGTGATTCATGACGATGATGTGATGGTGGTTCAGCCTGAAGCAGAGGACAGTGATATATTAAATAAGGGAGAAAGCAATGAAGTCCATGCTACCATAGATGAGGATGCTGAGTCTCCAGAGTCGGAAGAAGAAATGAGCGAGGTGAGGAAGAAGGTGCAGAGGTTAGCCAGAAAATACAGTAAAATGATAAAGCACCAGCAAGAAAGTCAGTCTACCATTGTGGTAACTAGAAAAGCGAGCGATTCATCCTCCTCTGATGTTGATGGGAAACAGGTTGCGTGGGCTGTGACGCATGGACAGAGCGGAACAGTCATTAAGCGATTTGAGATTGATAGATCCTCTGGTAGTAGAACTGACTCGCCTAGTAACTCCCTGAGTAGGTCTACAACAGATTCAGAGGAGGACAGGCTGAGCGACTCGAGGCGCCCCCTCTCCAGGTCGGCAAACACCAGGAAATCTGTCCGGGATGTTGTGCGGAAATTTGAGGTGACGAAGCCGGCAGCGCCAGAGCCCAAGGTCGTGACACCTGTCCAAGAGGGCATCAAGGAGAGACTAAGGAGCTTTCAGCAAGACAACAGGCAACAGTCCAAGTCCCCGCAGCACCGGTCCAGCATGGGCTTCAAGAAGCTGTCTGAGAGGCGCAAGGAGCTGGAGGAGTGGGTGGCCAAACCTAGGCAGCGCTCCAGGCATAACTCTGAGGGGAAAGACTCCACCGATGGACTGTCCTGTAGCAGCAGTACGTCAGACGTAGGAGAGCTCACGTTCACCTTCAACAGCAGCAGCTACCAGGGGAGCTATGCATCAAGCCTGCACAGCAGTGGCCGCAGCTCTCCCTGTCCCGAGACCTGTGCTGCAAACATTAATATCATCAAAGAGGACCTCCTGGAGTCCATCAGCCGCCTTGCGTCCACTGGCAGTACCACTGAAGAAGAGGTCACCCCTGCCATGTTTAAGTCAATCCGCGAGAGATTTGAAGAGCTGGAGAAAGCGGCTCACAAACCATTCCCCCGGACAGTCACTGACCCAAAGGAGGAAATCAAAGCAAGTCTGACTGAAGATGAGATACCTGCAATACAGACAGATCCTGTAGAAACAGAAGACAAGGATTTTATCCCAGGTCCACCATTGAACATAGATCTAGATCTTCCATTTCCTGAGGTCTTTGACACATCATCCAGTGAGTTGTCATTACCCGGGATCAAGTCCTCAGAATCATTGAACACCCATCTAGATGGACTTGATCTCGTCTCAAGCGATAACTCCTCAGCAGATGTCAAACAGGCCTCTGCATCCTCAGATCTACTCTTCCCTGAAATAGAACAGTTCGAAAGTACCCCAGCGACAACGTCCGAGACACTTCCCTGTATAAGCGATGTCAAGGTCTTGACTTCTGATTCGTCTCCAGAAGTTCGTCTGGAGATCTCTCTTTCAAGCAAGAAAAGGGAGTTAGGCCACCCAACCACTCTGGATGTGCTTTCACTCTATGGAGGACTTTCCATCGACGAGGCTCTGCCAGGAGAGGGCCAGAATTCCCTCGACCTCCTTCCGTCATCTGTGCGCCGCTCAGAGTCCTCCGAGAGCAGCTACAAAGATGCGGTCTCTGAGAAGGGTCTCTTGAGCACCCCTACTTCGGAGGAATACGTCACTGCAGAGGAGCATTAAGATCAGATCAGTTTCCCCAAAATTTCCACAACTGGTGCATTTTTTAATATGTCTCCTTTAAGAATCTTTCACTCTTTTCATTGTTCTTTCACCATCATTCAGGTTTTTCCTCAATCAGAGATCATAAAGAGTGTTTGTTTGCCAAAGGATTTTTTACATTATTTTTCATACCATAATACAAGTGCTTCTAAAGGATGAATCCCTCATTTTGTATTCATTTTTGTGCCACAGTTTTTGTGCCTTGAATACAAATAGCCACACGATGTTAAACGGCAATGTTGGGTGTGCTCCTTGATCTTGACAACATACACCTGTAGCAGTGTGCAGCTTTTTTACTTCTGTATTTTTAGTAGATTGCTTAAAACGTGTGGTGAAGGCAAATGTATCTTTCATTCTTAAAATGACGAAAATCATCCATTTAGCAGCAATTGCACCTACGATTGTGATAGTAGAGATGATAGAAAAAGTATGATTTTAACATTGTGCTGGTAAGCTAGTCTGGAATCATGCTGTTCTGCAGGAATTTTAAGCACATGTTTAACCAAAAATCTTGTTGTACAGAGGCTTAGCTTTCATATTGCTACAGGATGTGTTGTGTTGTAGGATGTGTTGTAGTGTTCAAGATGCTGTGTGGTGAATTTTGTGGTAAAGCGAATGATACCTTTACTGTCATCCTCCTGGGAAATGATTGTTCTTGAAGTAGAGTAAATTCCCACGCATGTGTGCATCAGTATCTCTGCATCATTCCTGTTGTAGGAAAACAATGTATAGTGAACACTTCTTGTCCATTCGAAAGAATGGTTTCTGGCCTGGACGCCACCTGACCATGTCACATGACAGTCACATGATAGTCACATGATTGGTGTAGACCATGTGACTGTTTGGAGGAAGTCATAAGGTCTGGATTTGTTCAAGCATGAACTAGATCATTTGCTTGATTTATGCTTTCTTAGTGCATGTTCGGTTGATATGCTCAGTGTTTACATGATAGTTTTCATTTTACATTAGTATTCATCTTTAATTCTTCCTCATAGTCCTAAACGAACTCCGAGAAGGGATTTATGTTAATTTTGATCACAATTGAGCATTTGCTTTTGTATTTTGTTGATAGGAAAGGCTAGAAAGATGAAGAAATACCCCTTCAATGGTTGAATTATTAATCAAATAGTCATGTGTGAGTATTGTTAATGTGGATTTATACCAGGGAGACTGAAATATTCAAAGTTAGCTTTTATCACACTTGAACCTGTACAAATTAGACTCTCATTGAATCTTTGTTTAAAAGCACCATATTTGCAAATAAATCTCCCTTTCAATAGCACAGTGAATATTAGAAATTAGTTCCAAAAACGTAAGGGATAGATGATTTCTATACAGCGAATTTGATCAACTCTTAACCAGTGCCTTTCATGTATGTTAATTAATGATACTGGTCCTGTGTTTTCTACAGGTTTTGTACATTAACAAGCAGCACACATTTTCCATATTCACAGTTAATTGTGTCTGGCCTTTTTAATACCCAATTTTGTAAAACCTTATTAAAATTTAGGTGACTTTAATATACATAATGTTAAATGAAATATGTAAATTTGATCTACTCTTCTAAGTTTTCATAAACTCCATTTTTTTTATATCAGCATTGTATACAAGAAACGGGCAGAGTATATTTTTACAAGATTTTATATCGATTCCTTGTTCGTTGTATCCTGGGACATTTAAATGTATTAAGTGTGCGTGGTGTAAATGTAGGGGATCAGCATTTTGTTTTATTTCTTGGTTAATTTATCTTTATGTGCACTGCAATGATTGAGCATTTAATCATTATCTATTGATTTTATAGGAAGCAAGAGGTGACCAACAAACTCTGTTATTACTTGCATATATAAAATGTGGGTGCTCGTATGAATGTTGATAGCTTGCACAAAATACATGTAGCCTGAAGTTGGTAGCTGTAAATATGAGCCCTGCAAGGAATGCAGAAATGTTTAGTGTATTGCATGTGTGTATGTATATCTTCCTAGACATATTTAATATATTTAGAATGTGTGTGTATTCAAGCTTAGCTATGTATGCCCTGAGCTTCTGTATAATGATGTGTAATTTACTCAAGGTTTCTGGAATGTATACTCACCTGTATTTGCGTGTAAATTTCAATTGTAGCTGTCACATTCACCATGTATATTTCATGTAGAGTGCTTCTGTGGTGAACAAGTTGATATTTACAATTGCCATGTGTCATAGTGTGTCTAACAAGAAATGGAAAAGTTCTGTAAAATGAACCCTTATGTATCCTATTTACTTCTTTCTTGCCAAATGAACTGATTATGAATCTCAGAATTTATAAAAGAAAAGTACCTTTTGAACTTATTTTTCCTATGTGAGGTGAACATATTTGAGATTTGTCATCTAAATCAAATGGTTGTCATTCCTGAGATTGAATTGTGCATAAGAACATGCATGTTAATTTCATCAAAAATAGATGCACTACCTAAAATGTACTTAATATACTAGTATATATTATGTCAATATTTGTGTTTTGAAATGTTATTTGTGACTAGATTATGCAAGCACTGTGAGATTTATCATTTGATATGATATGTTTAAATAATTTAAGTATTGATAAAAGTAAGCATAAAATTGGCAAAAGGAATACCGTAAATATTTGTATTATTCACTGTTTATTATATTTATGGAGGAAGGCATCTCCTATCTCCTACATTAACCATTGTGCGAATGGATTAGAGACACTTTTAAGTTGTTCTCCGACACATATTTATGACTTATGGATTGTGAGAAATGATTATTGTTGACACCATGAATCTTTGTAGTGCACAATTTGCACACAACTCAAATTTGATGCCTATTATGGAGTATCTATAACAAGGGGTTTAAGCATAATATATAAATGTCCCAACATATGATATATTGCTTGAAACAAAGGTTAAAAAATCATTAATGGTAATTGCAACAGGCTTAATAAGTATTCCACCTGGCAGATGATATTATATACTTCCAAAATGTACCGCTCCTCCTTTTGGGGGCATTTTTCTAGTCTGTACAATGCACAATATCTTCCATTTTTTATGCTGATATATAACATCACTGATCAAATGATGGAAGTATATTAATGTCTTCATGATTGTAAGAGTAGCTTTCATTTGAATTTTAAGGATGTACAACTCTAAGACCTATGATTTCAACTGTTTTGCTCCCCCCCCCCCTCCCTGTTTTTCATGGTTGCACATTCCACACACAATGGACGTTGAATATTTGACGATGCAAAAAATAAATCAAGATATCAATAATGTTTGTTTGTATATTCATATATATGCAAAAGAAATGCCAAAGTTGTCATAGCTTTTTTTTTAAAGAGCACATGATGATAAAATGTAATCAATTTGAGCAAAAAATTTGTGCTAAAACATATGGGGCCCAATGTGCAACCATGCTGTGTATGTGTAATTTTGCATTTTTATTTCATATAGCTTTTGACCAAATTGGTGTATTGAGACTTATTTTTCACAGTAAAAAGGTTGGTGACAGTAATTTCAAATGTGTGTGCAAAACTCACTACTCTGCTTAATGTATTGTTCTTCTTATTGCTCCATAGTATCATTTAGGTTTCTCTTCTCTTCTTTTCCCCATTTTTTTATTTTTAATAACCCTTCCCCATCCCATTTCTTTTTCTCTCATCCTCTCCTTTTGCAATTCCATTTCTGTCATCTCTCTCTCTCTCTCTTTGCCCCTCTCCCTATTTGCCTCTCTCTCTCTCTATGTGTTTCTCTCATTCTCTATTTGCATCTATCTGTTCTTTCATTCTACATGTATACTTATATCCCTTCCTTTCTTTCTTTCTCTTTCATATGTATGACTTAATATTTCATTGCGCTCTGCATCTTCCTTCCTACACCCATCTTTACCTCACCCTATCCAACCTTGCCTTTTGTATCTTGTTTCTTCCCATATTATGTTTTCTTCTCACTCCCCTGTATGAGCACACAGGGACTGCTGAAAAGCCTGAACAATGATTTGCTAACCGTTAAGCAGTAACAAGCTCATTACAGAAAGGTGCTATGTTTTATCTGGATTTTTATCAGATTGAGTTATGGGTATATATATTTCTTTCATACAAACACATATGCTTTTGTTTTGTTTTTCAGTCAGAATCACATTTAAAATGAGGCTGCATCGTATTTTGGTGATGACTTGCGATCTGTGTGGATTATGTATAATTGGTATCATCCCTATTGGTGTAAAGAGTGTAATGCCGCAATGCTATAGTTATTTTGCCATGTCGACACCTCTTGTACAATACCGTTTATCCTTCATGGAACATCTTTCACTATTGCAAAATGTTTTGCAACCATTTTATCTGTATCAAAATACGTTTCAGTTATGTGTTTTTTTTTATATGATTTAAAAGTTATGGAAAATTGTTTCATTAATAAGTTCCTTTCTTTGTCCGTGTGTACCCTCTGCTTATTATCATCTCACTACCTCGCTTGCAGGTAGTGATATGTCAGTGCATCTTACAATAAACTATGGCATCCAGATCAGAAAAAAACTCACCCGTCTCCATATTTGCGTCATCATTATTCATTCTTCGTTTCCTGGAGTGTGTGTCGGGAAGGGATTTATAACCGATGATCTTGATATTGGCTCACGTTTATCTTCTTTTTTCTTTTTTTTTATGAAATGTTCTGACAAGTTAAGAGCTTGAGTCACCTCTGCTTGGTGATTTCAGTCAGGTTAACCCTGTCTGGGCCGGAGACAATGCAGCTGTGTGTGTCTGTGTCTGTGTCTGTGTCTGTGTCTGTGTGTGTCTGTGTGTGTGTGTGGGTGTGTGTGTCTGTGTGTGTGTGTCTGTGTGTGTGTGTCTGTGTGTGTGTGTGTCTGTGTGTGTGTGTGTCTGTGTGTGTGTGTGTGTGTGTGTATGTGTGTCTGTGTGTCTGTGTGTGTGTGTGTGTGTGTGTGTGCGTTCTTGGTGCCAACCTTTGACAAGAGCACAGAAAGGATTTAAGATTTAGGGATAGTAGTGATAGACATTACAGGCCCTGGGCCCTGTTGCATAACAACGTTTATCTTTTTTTTTTTTTTTTTTATGAAATGTTCTGACAAGTTAAGAGCTTGAGTCACCTCTGCTTGGTGATTTCAGTCAGGTTAACCCTGTCTGTGCCGGAGACAATGCAGCTGTGTGTGTCTGTGTCTGTGTGTGTGTGTGTGTGTGTCTGTGTGTGTGTGTGGGTGTGTGTGTGTGTGTGTCTGTGTCTGTGTGTGTGTGTGTCTGTGTGTGTGTGTGTATGTGTGTTTGTGTCTGTGTGTGTGTGTGTGTGTGTGTGTATGTGTGTCTGTGTGTCTGTGTGTGTGTGTGTATGTGTGTCTGTGTGTCTGTGTGTGTGTGTGCGTTCTTGGTGCCAACCTTTGACAACAGCACAGAAAGGATTTAAGATTTAGGGGTAGTAGTGATAGACATTACAGGCCCTGGGCCCTGTTGCATAAAACTTACGATTGATGGCAACTTTGCTGCCAATGGTAAATTCTATGGAAACTTTGAATTTCATTGGTGTCAAGCAGTTTTACCATGGTAGTTACCATTGATGGCAGAGTTACCACTAATGGTACGTTTTATGCAATGGGGCCCTGGTGCAGATTCATTATGCTGTGACCATGCAGCTTCCATCCTCACTTGATTTAGGGATGACGTGAAGGAACGGTCTCAAAACGACCCAATCATTAAAATCAAATGAGACTGGGATCAGCGCTGACGGCAGAATGGTCCCACACCTTTAAATTCATGAGTTATGTAACAAAACATGCGATTCATTAATAAGCCAGTTCGTAGTTGTAATATGCGCATGAGCAGATTATTGCTGGTAGATAATTACCTCGGGGTCGAGTCAAAATGGAAATGCATTATAAGCATATTGCAACTTATTATCAGCTTTGAGAATGTAGTGGAAGAACATTCCACCATGTGCACCTGCTTCTATATTGTTATTCCAGGTACACTGTAAAATGTCTGTACATCCATCACCCAACACAGCTTCATAAACAAATCCCAGTCTGCAGTCTAGTAGTATTTATTCAGTGGATTGTCTGACCATGGTGTAACTACGAGTTGGTCTATTCATGGGTCCATGGTCTATTGTATAAGGCACATATCCAACTTTCACCACACACCACGCACACACACACACACACGCACACACACACACACACACACACACACACACACACACACTTGTGTCATCAACACGTATAAACATCTCATCCCCATAACATGTCAGCTGACTTATTACAGGTAGTGTAAGGGTCAGTAGTGGTAATGATTACAGTTCTTCTAACGATGTGCCGTCACGGCAGGTCAAGGACCCCATCATATCAAGATTTGCACTTGATCTGAATCGATTGCAAATCTAATCTCCCATCTCTAATGTACCCATTACACCATTTTCATGATGTGTGCAATTTTTATTCAAGTAGTTAAAACAATATGTTACTACTGGGAACCCCAAAGCTTGTCCAAAGTTTTTCGGAGTAGCAACAACTAATAGATTCAAAGTGCATTCAATCCATTGAATCTGAATGACTAGATACAGGTGAATGCAATAAAGCATTACTATGCAGTTAAAATGAAAGCTGTGAATATATTATGAAAACTGTCTATTGAAAAAAAAAAACAGACACCAATGGTCAGATATAAATATGTTTATTCAACATCAGTTTAGAAAATCAATTTGAGAAACTGGACATGATACCTTACATATCTACATATATAAATAATAATTTGAATTCAGCATTTTGGAGATTGTTTATTGTAATATTCTACATGCAATAAAAGCACAAAGATCGTAGCATAATTCATGTTGAGGACTTCTTACATCTAGACCTGAGATAGAAGGTTAAAATGCATGGTTAAAAGGTTAAACTACACATGTCCACACACGGACTGTAGCACAAAGGTGAGGACTTCATATGTCGAAGAATGACCCTGGCAGCTCAAATAGAGTAAATTGTGTAATTTTTATGGGACAAATTGAGCCACACGTGAAGGTATAGAGCTACTGATAATTTTTAAACAAAAGTTAATATTAGTCTGAGTTTCCTCAAACTTTCACCACTTTGCTCCACCTCTTAATTGTTCTACTTTCACTCATATGACCTGGAACTTGTACACTTAAATTCACCTTAAAGTCAATCAAAATGATGAATTCATGGCAATATATACCATAAGATCACTAAGGCATTTTACAGGGAGCATAGAGCAGCAAGCTTACATCGGTTAAATTATCTTGGAAAATGGATACAAGAATGAAAACATATTAGTGTTTCTTAGCGCTTTTGTTATCTTCACCAGTTAACATCTCTTCCTAAAGGTGACGTTTCTGAATCTAACGTTTGATTGTCAAACTTCCTGTGATATAAAGCATGAAACTTAATTTGCATCCCGTGCATATTTACCTTTTGAATTGAAACATGTCAAACAAATATAGCTGTTGTACAATACCTATCCATTTTGTTTATTTTTCTATAATATAAAAATGCAAACAACTCGTAGGGGGCATTTTATGTTGGTTCATCTATTTACCTTGAATTACTGGACTTTACCCATACCGATGGGCTAAATCGTTTCCAGTATCATATCATCTTAACTTTCAGTAGAAGGAGTGTTTTTCAGGGTCATAATGACACCAAGGATTTGCTTTTAATATGTTAAAAACAATTACGAAATGTGACATAAGAGAAAACACACATTTTTATCAAGTCCCATGCCATACCATCAAAAGAAATCAAAGGACCGTATTCAGAACAGCTTTAATGGAAACAATCTGGACTAACTTTATGGGACGCCAAATACCGGTAAAACAACATGAAACATTTAAATTGCTTTTGAATCACTATGGTAAATTGAGTTTGTCCACATCATAATTAGAGAAAATAATTGAAATCACCCACTGATATGATTCAGTGATGAATATCGATGATTTTATGACAGTATCAGATGATTTACTTTGCGCCCCATTAAGTTAATCTGTTTAGTATGTACCGTTGTAAATACGGGTCAAATAGCATAAAATGTACAAAACCTGTCTATACTGTATGTGCGTGCTTTATATAAACCGACTTTTAAAAAATTCCAAGTCCAAGCCCAAAAGCGAGACCTACATATTCGCAGTGGTGTATGAAATAAAACTCTACAATTATCAATTTGTTGTTAGTTGAAACACACATGTAGATGTGATATAATAACAGTAAAAACAATTGTTTCTCTGCCTTTTTTCCTGTTAAGTCTAATTTAAAAGGAGAGTAACAGTAAAAATTTAATCATATGTACTGTCTCTTAAAAAGCTAAAAGAAGCTATGGTTTTATATGGCATACATGTATATGCAGAGCTCCAATGTCCCTCCTTGTTTACAATACAATAATGGTACAACCATAAATGGATCAATGCTAAATGCTAATTTCTAATGACAAATTGATTACTGTAGTCTCCCTTCAATGAGTTCCCCGACATATTATTTCAGTTTGTTACGTGGAACTTATTCCACTCGGTATAACATATACTAAGCACTGCTCAACTATTATTGTTATATATGCACTTTTTATGCACATTATTCAATCAATGATTTACTAGTGGTGACTCCAAAGCTTATCTGAGGTTTGTCTGAGTAGCAGCAACTAAAAGATTCAGTTTGTGTTCCACCCATTAAAACTGAACCACTAAATGAAGGTGAATGTAACAATGTGTTACTATGCACTTACGGGAGAGTCCTGAATACATTACGAGAACAGCCTTATTAGAGGAATCAATTTTAATAATACAATCTCCTCTGTTGGCTACACAAAGAAATACACATGTACCTCTAAAATTGCTTTACAACAAAACTGTGAATAGTACACGTATGTGCTTAACCTGTTACTCACGTTTAGATTTGGGGGCTTGGTGCACCTTGATCTAGTAAAGATCTCATCACTTGCTATGGAAGTGCAGTAACCAAAGGGGGTGTGGCTTAATTGTACCCTATGAGGAATTTATAATTTATTCATAGCCGGTTATCTATTCTCTGTACCAAAGATTACTTGGTCATGCTGCGTAGTATCAGAGTACAGAAAAGCCAACCCGCATATGCACAGGCTCAGTAGAGAACATGATGAATGTACTATGGAGCCATTGAAAGAAATGGGTAGAAGAAAACTCTAATTTAGAGGATTTGACTTCAAGATATTGCCACATTGGCTTGAGAGAAAGGCTATATTTGTTTAGCATCCTATTGGCCCCACTCACTAAGAATTACCACCAAAGCCTAATTAAAGCATACATCATACTTACACAATGTATTTACATAATCTACACACTTGTGTTCCTGGCAAGCAAATTTTACACTTTAACATTATTTATATGAAAGGGCTGATCGCTTCCAGCTGATGTGACATGAAACTCGATTCATAAGTGTATAAAAACAATACTGTCATAACCCAGCTTCCTATTGAAACCGAAGTGTGATGTCATACGAGCATGTCATCAAGACGACTGGTTCTTAACTATGTGAGTAGAGCAAACTTTGGTGATCAAAGTGGAGAATCTCTTTGGGGGATATCGGACCAGTAAAACTCTCACTTAAGTGATGTTGTTTAGAACCAGCAACCTGCATTATAATGGTGATGACAACACCACTTTGGTACTCTATAATATACATGTATTGATCATGCCTTACATATGTGCACTCACTGAATGAAAGCATTTCAATGCTCAATAATATGGTATTGTAGGTCAATGAAATTTACATTATAATGATAAAGGAAGAAATGAAATTAGCACCTTTGCATGAGTCTGGAGTGAGTGTTGATTAAGACAGCAGTATTTACTTTCATCCTTCAGTATACCTTCTGTAGTAGTTCTGGTATTATTCTGCTTGGACATTAAATAAATAAGGATTTTCATAAATAAATATCTGAGGCCACAAGTGGATTACATGTACATTGTAAATACATGCTCTCATACACAGGGTCAAAAGAAGAAATTTAGGTAAACTGGAGATAAATTTTAAGTATGAAAGCATAACTGAAACTAGAGCGATTCGACTGCCGCGCAGTCGATAAATGTGCCTCCGCCTCTTTGCTAGTTCTATTTAGATTTATTCTCAGAAAGCCTGTTTGGTGTGCAATGAACCATTTAATTCCTATGTGAAATGAAAATATATTCTGTTTTTTTCCATGTTTGGCCAAGTTTGGCAATGTTCATTGACCTTTGACTTCCAATCTAATCAGTCCATCTAAAGCCATCCTTGTATTAAGTTTGTTTAAAAATTAGCCAATTTGGGGTTGAAGTTCATTGACCTTTGCCCTTTCAGAAATTTTACCCACATTTTCACCAGTCTACCTCCATGAAGTGATACATCTCTGTACCATGTTTGGTTCAAATTGAACCATTAGTTTTGCATTCAATGTGAAAAATGTTAAATTTGGCACAATTTTTAGCCAAGTTTGGCAAAGTTCATTGACATTTGACCTCTGACCTTTGAGAATTTTCACCAAAAATATCATCAGTCTACCCCCAAGTTGTGATCCATCTTTGCACCATGTTTGGTGAGTTTTGCACAATTGGATCTTGATTTATTTTGAAAAATATTACTTTGGGGGCAATTTTTAAACTAATTTTTGGCAAAGTTCATTGACCTTTGACCTTTCAGGAATTTTACCCAAACTTCCATCAATCTACCTCCATGAAGTGTTACATATCTGTACCATAATTGCACCATTGGATTTGGGTTTATTGTGAAAAATATCAATATGGGGCCAATTTTGAGCAAATTGTTGCAAAGGTCATTGATCTTTGACCTCTGGCCTTCCAGGAATTTCACCAGACTATTCCCAAGAAGTGATCCATCTTAGTTCCATGTTTCATGAGAATTGCATTTTTTAATATGGTTTAATGGTAAAAAAATATGAAGTCTGGGGCAGTTTTTAACCAATTTTGGCGAAGTTCATTGACCTTTGACCTCTGAACTTTCAGGAATTTTATCACAAATGTCACCAATCTATTCCTAACTAGTGATATATCTTTGTAGCATGTTTCATGAGAATTGCATCCTTGAATTTGGATTTATTGGGAAAATATAAAGCTTGGGGCAGTTTTTAGCCAATTTTGGCAAAGTTCATTGACCTTTGTCCTCTGAACTTTTAGGAATTTAATAAAAAATGTCACCAGTTTATTCCCAAGTAGTAATCCATCTTTGTACCATGTTTCATGAGAATTGGATCCTTGGATTTGGCTACGGACGGACGGACATACGTACGGACGGACGGACAACCCGAAAACATAATGCCATTATCTTATCTCAAAGGTAAAAAAAAAAAATACCCTGAATTGCCACTTTAAAACAAGAATGTAGAGGAAACATTCTATACTGGGAAAAACAATTGATCAGTCTTGGATATACACACATCCAGTCTTGTCCGCTTCTGGTCTAGTGTACGTACAAGTGAATAACACCAGATGCAGACATGACTGCAAAAAAAATCTAGATGTCGCTGTGTGGTGAGACGACATTCCCCTATATGAGGTATGGAAAATGATTCATCATTGCAGAACAAAATGTAGAGTGAGAATAGACTTTTAATCCACGGATAAATTATGTAAGGACCATGGGCAGACGATGATACATTATACATTGGTTTACTTAGTACTCATGGTCTAGATTTTAGATTCTAGAAAAAGGTGGTTTGAGGTACAATTAACCCTAACAATTACAGGCCTTGTAAAACTTTATTACTTACAACACATCTGTGTGATTAGGGTATGGAGAGGGTTAAGAGAATATTGAATGACATGAAGCCTATACATGTAGCTTGCATGGCTTAAGTTAGTTTACTAACAAATCTCTCTTCTTTACAAAGAAATTTTAGGTATACACCCAGGAGTATGGATAGCGTGCTCCATCCTGTAAATGAATGAAAAACAAATCAGAAAAAAACTTAGAACCAGACAGGATTTGAATCTGCAATCTACTGCTTACCGGGCAGTGGCTTAACCATGCAAGATATTTCTAGTTAACGGATCAAGACACAACAACATGGAAACAAATACCGAAGAGTCTCATTTAATCTGACTCATTGATATTCATGAGTCTGCCGTAAGGACCAGTCGGCTAGATTTTAGTGAAAGGGCTTTCTGGAGTAATTTCAAATTTTCAATTCACAAAGAAATTTCAGGCGTACACCTATTTCTAGTTAACAGATCAAGACATGACAACATCTCTCTTCATTGCACAATCACAAATTGATTACTAAAATGGCCACCTTTACAGAGACTACCTGTCTATCATTAAGTTCCTAATCTTCTTTTTGCCTTCAACAATGTTTTTCATTGACACCTGTATTGATGTACATGAAGATCACTGCATTTCTTGTCTCCCTTGAGTGGTCTCTATGTTTTACCAGACTACACTATACCTCCTACGGTACTTTGGAATGTACACATTTCACAATCTCTCTTGATTGTTGAAAAAATGAATCATTTTGAACTTGAAGTGAAATAAAAAGAAGTTTGCCATAGTCCTAGTATAGGTCAGCTCAAAATTATGATTGAATAAGGTAACCAAGCTGTGAAGAAAACTATTTCTTTCATGGTGATGAGAATGCATATGTAAAGTGCCCTCCTCTTTTTAGGGGGGGGGGGGGGGGGGAGGAGGGGGGAGGGGGCTCATTGTAAATGTCAATAAAATATACCCTGATACTTGCTCTGACAGTGAAACACAAAGAATCTTCCATACATGATCAATCTCATATATTCATCTCATCCAACACTTTTACATCTTTTCCTGATCCATCATTGCGTTAGACGGATGATTTTCTTCCATTCACATCTGACCACAAACGGTGCTCCCACATCACTTCAAACTTTCTCAACCTACTGTGCCAAGTAGTGTCCACGACATTCCTCTCCTTTACTACAACTTTACATATTTTTGGCTATGTACATATATATATATATATAAATATATAACAATCATCAAAATTCAAAAAATGTTTGTATCTATCTAAAATTTCACGATAAAATAAGCAAGCTGCATGTAATGTCAAAAGGAATCATCTGCAGCTTAAAGATCGAGCATCAAATGTCTCCGACCACGACATGTTCCTCCATGCCTTCGCTCTCTGTGATGAGAGCACGTTCCAGGATAACCTTCCCCTCCTTGTATCGCTGCGATTCCTCCGTGGCGTACTCGTAGATCCAGCCGAGCTTGGAGTCGCAGTTCTTGCAGAAGACATCCCGGACCATGTGCCTGCCCGTCAGCATGATGCGGTCTTGGACTTCGCTGAAGGAGAGGTTCACCACACGCTTAAAGAGGTAGGCGCGGCCTGTCGACCCGGTGAAGCGCGTGGACATGAGCTCCGCCCGGTTGGTTAGTACCGTGTCACAGTTGGCGCAGGAGAAGAGTCGCGTACCCCCAATGTGCTCCAGAAACACTCGCCCCATTGTGCTGAATTGCTGGGTAGATAAAAGTTATGAAATTGTTATTTTATAATTATTTATGGATGGATATAAATGAAAATCTTTGAATGTATGCATATGTTTTGTACTGACATATCTTACAGAATCAGTCAAATACAATTGGATATTTTACTTGACAGAAATTTGAGTTGAAACTTAACACTTCTATTAAAAAATAGAACATTGTCAGGGTAGTTTGCATTCACAAGAACTACATACAAAGCTGCATGCATAGCATATAGGCCTACATAATCAGACTAGATTGTACTTGTATGCATGTACATGTATGCTTGTTTATCTCCCAACTGTACCATTCATAAACCTCAATGATCAATAGTTCGAGGTTTCTTGAATCACCCATGAGAAGGAAACAGCTGTACAAGCCCTTCTTATTCTTTTGCTCTTTTAATCTGAATTATAGGCTTATAGACTAGGCAGGTAGGTAACTGACAAATTGTTTAGGGATTTAAATACAGGCACGAAAGAGCATGCAGGTTTTGTTATGAGTAAACGTAATTCTCAAAATACCTGGGGCGGTATTCCAAAAATCCACAGAGATAAAAATTTTATCTCCCCTAAGATACAATGTCCTTAAAATATTTTATCTTTGGTATTCCGAAAAACATTTTAGGAAGATTTTAACCAATATTAATCAGCGCATGCCCTGCGCTCCTATCCCAGAGGCAGCCAGTAATAAACGTCCTTTCATGTCTTTTGCATACATTAACACCATCAAGCTGATGGTGTGATGTCATGAAACTGAAAGGGACATTGCGCATCAATGTCTTTCAGCGCGCCTGATGCGCTCATGTGCAAAAAGTTGAATGCGCGAATTATTTTTGCACCTAATGCAATGGAGCTAGGCGAGTACGTCTGGAGATAAAATTGCTTGGGAGCAGTTTAATCTTTTATCCTAACTTTTTTTCCTAAGTGCGTTTCAGAATACCAATTTAGCTCATTTGCATAAAATTTTTATCTCGGAGCCTCATTTACATGAAAATTTTATCTCTAGGTCATTTGAATAAAAATTTTATCTTTTATTGTAAGTTGGCTTTTCGGAATACCAAAAGATAAAATTTTTCCTAAGTCCCTGAGATACAATAAAATCTTTCCTAAGTTCGTTTTCGGAATACCCCCCCTGGCACATCAGCAGCATCACTTTCACCCTGTTCACTATCTAATAACTGTGTACTAGCTCATATATACATTGCTCAAATATCAACATACAAGAATGTATGGTTTCCAAAGCGTTTTCAATAGCTGTATTGTTATACAGCCACGTATAACAGTACACTACCACTGGGTCAATACAGTACCTACTTTTTATTATGTTTTTCTTCCATTGAACACAACGAGTCAGCTAGCAGCTCAGCTGATCTTACCCTGCACACACGGCTAACGTTACACATCTGTGTGTGCCTGTGCGGGCGTACAGTACCCTAGGCTAGGAACATACACTCACTTATTACACGCATAACTCCACACACAGGCTAGTCATAGTGGTACACCAGCAGACTACACACTCACAATCACACACACGACACAGGTATTGAAACCAAGTACTGTGCCACCGCAAAATCTATGTGATTCTGGAGGCCTATGTACAAAAAATGGTAGCACGCATTGGCATTTAAAATTCACTTAGGCTGTATATACACAGCGCAACAAAATGGAAATGTGATATATATATCGCTACTTTACTTTCTAGTAAATTAACTTACATACCGCTGAGAGAATTCGGGCAAAATATCATAAATTTACGCAAAAATGCGAGTCCACGTCAGCCTTCTTCGTCAAGATATCCGAGCGCATAAAGCCGTAGCACAGCTGAGCTGAGATGGCACTTCCGCATATGAACACAACAAATATGACGTCATTTTCGCTCCGCTAATAACAAAACCACGTGCTTCAATGCGCGCCAATCGCTACGAAGCTTGGCGCGTTTGAAGTAATAATCGTATGCACAATTTAGATTGCGAGGTTCCCTTTAAATCATGACGTAATAGGGCAAATACTGAAACGTGAATAGGATTCTCAGTCGTCTGCAATCAGATCAGGTGCATGTGGTTTACACAAAAGTTACTCATCGCGATCACCCAACTAGAAACTGGAAACTGGCTAGGCAGTTTGCCCGACATAGCAACAATGAGTATTCCATTGCAATGCCACATGACATGTATAGCTTAGCTACGTGGACGAACAAAAAAAAAAAAAAAGAAACGCTATTAAATAAGCAGGATCAAATAACCGAAATTAATACAGGTATCAGGAAAGAGTATCTGAATCACAAGCCCATCCAAAATTTGTAGCTGGCCTTTTAATTTTAATAATGATGTATTTTTGTTTTCGGTAAGCCGCTTTTTCTTACTGACTACATAGGAGGGATGTTACAATATTATCCTTTGCCACTTTACCGCCAATGACGCATTTCATTTGACTTATTTCCACCTACAGAACACATCAAGCTACTAACAAATAAACATACATATTGACACAGTGGAGTAGAACGCAGCTGGTAGAATAGTATACATGTAATCGTATCTTCTTCTTCTTCTTCTTCCTCCCTCCGCTGATGTCGGAGATCCACGCTCCTGGCGTAAGTGTACATCAAATAGGAAAGTTCTTTTACTTTAACAGAGTGATTCCACGCCGGGATTCCACGTCGCCCGGTGGCCGAGCTCTCTTTCTCTAATTGAAGTGAAACTGATCTATGGTGGTGGATTTTATGGATAAAATTTAGTGTAACAATTAGTAGGTTGTCTTTCTCCACTGCTGGAAGGTAGACCCCTGGCAGGAAGAGTACTGCGAGGCAGAATTCGTGGGGGCAATGACAAAAAATGACATCCAAAAAAAATACACAATACATAATACATAGTTTAAAAATACATAATTGTATACCTATTGGTACACTGTAGTTACATAGCTAAATAATTTCTTAGTCCAACACTTTGGGAAATCGTCGTTATTTATTACCATTAAGAAAGGGTGCGTTGAAACATGTTCCTCCTACTTTAGACTCACTTGCCAGTCACACTCTGAATCATAGACTTATATTAACTTAGTTTGCCGTGAACACACACATACATCGCTCTCTCTCTCTGCCTCCCAGAAAGCCCTTATCCTTGTCATATCGTTTTGTTCACAAACATTGAGAAAGTTTGCTCGTACTGTATGTGTGTTTTATGTTTAGTTTTGTTGCTGTTTTGCTTTTGGGTTGTTTTTGTTTGTTGTTGTTTGTTTGTCTGTTGTTGCTGTTGTTGTTGTTGTTGTTTTTTTTGTTTTTTTTTTTTTTGGGGGGGGGGGGGCGTTGGGGAAGGGTAAATTGGACACACACATACATATATATATATCTCTCTCTCTCAGCCTGTATACTATCGATACCCCACCCCACCCAGCAGTGGGCAGATTCAAAACTAACCAGGAGCGCGTTTCATGAACGTTGTCAGCACTGACTAAATGGTCAGTGCTGACAACTTCAGTGAAATCCGCGGTTTTGATTGGTGAGAGCTAGCCTCTGACTGTTACTATGGTAACTGTCGGAGAAAGACAGCTTGTCAGACGAAAAATGTTCATGAAACGCCCTCCAGGGATTCAATGCAGACACATTAATACTAGAATGAAAGCAAGCACACAGCATGCTATTTAATGTTCTCATCATTTTAGAAGCAATATTCATGATGTATACAACAATTGGAATTCTGTACATGTTTTTGTACACAGGATAAACATGTGTTTTATTTGTTAAGTCAGTAAGTTTGTACTGCCCAGTCTTAATTAATCTAGGACTTACCTGGTATGCTGAAGGGAAGATACATTATTGTTTATTTAAAATAAGTTTGTATGTACATGTTCCACTGACATGCAATGAGACGTAAACAAAAACAGATTATACATTGTACAATTGTTAAAATACACATACCTATATGATTATTCTTTTAATAATGTGGAGACATGTTACACATGTTTGTACTAGTATATATTTCAAATCACCTGCATCAACATTCTTGATGACATACTCAATTTGCATAATTGATTTAACAGGGTTTGGTTGCAAATAATGTAGTATTTACATGTACATGTATGCTGATACAGTAGTAAAGTCTTTGTGGAACATTACATTTATACATATAATACTTGCTATGTTGAAATAGGTTGAAATGTACTTCATAAGGCACAACTAATGGCTACATAAAGCATTAAAACAAACAATGGGAAATTGATATACATTGTACATCTGCCAGGTCTTAGTAAGAGTGCTCCATTTCAAAAGAACACATTTATCACATGAATAACAATGTGCCTGGCCTTTGCAAATTACTTCATATTTTTGAAATACACATCATAACAGCATTGAAGGGATAGCTCACCCTGAAGACAAGTTGGTTTCAAAAACGAAGACACATGAAAGAAACATATCATGAAGGTTTGACAAATATTCACCAAAAGATAAGAAACTTATGATCTTTTGAAATTTCAATTTTGTAACGTCACGTGTGAGGTGCTCTCCCATATGTTGGTGTGCAGTATGATTCCAGAAAGTGCTCTTTTTTTGACAATGGGATGATTTTATTTTCATACAGATATATGTGTAAAAATGTATTTCTAATAATGTATCACATGCACGGGTGAAAGGATGCATATCTTTTGAAGAAAATGCACATCTAAAAAAAATTGCACACAAAATATGAGAGAGCACCTTGCATGTGACGTCACAACGTCAAAACTTTAAAAGATCATGACCTTATTATCCTTTTGACGGCTTTTCATCAAACCTTCACTATCTTTCTTTCACGTGTCTGCTTTTATTGAACCCAAGTTAATTTCAGGGTGAACTATCCCTTGAAGTCAAGTTATGGGGTAGAAGTGGTTAAAGAGGAATGAGGACCTGTGTAAAATTAAGAGTCAGTCTGCCATGTTCACTGGTCCCATTCTTGTTTGATTTCAGGATTCCAGGAAGGTATCCTCTCAAAATTACGAAATCTTTGAAATTCAACAAAATTCGGACCTAGTGCTGATGGCCGAACAATTCTACCATGATTACGGCCTGTGATTATTACCACATCTACCCCTTATCTTTAATCAAATGAAATGACAAGTACAGTCAGCAATACATAGTACGTACACAAATCATGTACACAGCGCATATCATGCTATGTATGAAAGATGGGTATACAGAATGGAGTGATTTGTACATGTATCTGAACACTTGATGACATGTTTTTCATCTTTCTGAAAGTCTGAAAAAATAGAATATGAGGGTGGATATCACATGTAGCAGTTGACTGACATTTTATAACTTTACTTTAAGGTAAAGTTGACTTTTGTTAAAGGGATAGTTCACCCTGAAAATAAGTTGGTTTCAATCAAAGCAGAAATCTGAAAGAAACATTTTAGTAACGGTTTGATGAAAATCCATCAAAGGATAAAAAAGTTTTGATTGTTGCAAGTTTTGATTTTGTGATGTCACGTGTGAGGTACTCTTCGATCTGTTTTGTACAATTGTTTTTCCAAAATTTGCATTTTCTCAAAGACATATGTATCTTTTTACCTGTGCATTTGATACATTATTAGGAACATGTTTTTACACACATACCTGTATGACAAAATAATCAGTCCGTTGTCAAAAACAGAAAAAGAGCAATTTATGGAATTAAACAACAAAAAATTTAAGTCCCCCCCCCCCACCCTAAGCAAAGTAACATAACTTTTTTTCAAAAAGGTTTTGAGCAACATAACTTAGCAGGATTATACCTTTACTTTTTGACTAACTTCTGTGTGAAAATCACATAAATCCACTTAGACATGCATGAGTAAGCACACATTTTAGGCAAAATTGTCACTTTTCAAATGTCACAAGGGTAATTTCGGGATTCTGTCACATGAATTTTTAATGAATTCCATTTCTGGTGCATAATTTATGTCTCTTCTTCGTTTATCATCCATCTCTCAACGCACTAATACCTATCCCAACACTTAGCCCATTGTTCTGGTTGAGTGAGCACAGATTAACAAATATTCATCCCTCTTGAGTTTGAAACTAAAAAAAAAAAAAAAAGTTATTTTTGTGAAAATTAAACCCTGGATATTTTGACAAAGATGTAGCATGACCTGTTATGTGAACATCAAGTCATTTTCATGTAATGGTTGAGTAACTACTCTTTAAAGAATCGCACGATAAAGAATCGCACGAGAAATGCAAAAATGTACCGTTAAAACGGCATAAAAAATTACCCGAAAAGTGACAATTTTGCCTTAAACCTTAAATGTGTGCTCATTCATGTGTGACTGAGTGGATTAATGTGATTTTCACACAGAAGTTAGTCAATAAGTGAAGATACATTCCTGCCCAAGTTATGTTGCTCAAAACCTCTCTGGTAAAAACTTACCAGTATGTTATTTTCCAAAAGGGGGGGGGGGGGGAGTTCTTATTTTTTTGTTGTTGTGTGAAGTTTGTATACAACACAAGGGAGAGCACCTCACATGTGACATCACAAAATTGAACTTTCCAAATATCATGACTTTCTTATCCTGTGATGGATTTTCGTCAAACCTTTAGGAATGTTTTTTGTTTTTTTTTGTCATGTTTCTGCTTTTACTGAAACCAACTTATTTTCAGGGTGAACTAACCCTTAAACAAAAGTCACCTCCGATTCTTTCTATTGTAATGCTTTGTGCTGGTTGGTCAACACCTCCTACGTTTGTCATCTTTCATCAAACTGTTGTACTGTATTTGCAGGGCTGTCACTTGAACAAACCTTGCATTAAAAGAAAACATTTTTAGGCTTGTAACTCTCCTAATCTCAAAAATATTCCCAGATTTCAATGACTCATTAGACATGGTAATGCTACACCATACATGTACTTCCATACATGTCAAACATTCCGGTTCACATATGCATTTGTAACAGTTATCACCATCATTTACTTACATGTACTGGTACATGCCATGTACCACTGTCCTATTTCTTGTACACTGTGCTTCATGTCACTACACATGTACAATGTACTTCATTAAGAAACCACTGTTAAATCAAACTGTATTTTCACATATAGTGATTTGTGTACTACAACATCTCGTGAGCAATGTTTCATTGTTTTGGTAAAAAAATATAGTTATGAAAATAACATAATTCTGCCTTTTACCATTCATCCTTGTTCTCTCTCATAGCACTCTCATTTCATCTCATCACACACTCTCCAAAAATGTCTTATATTGTAAACCACAATAAAATCTTTAACAAATATCAATGATTTTTTAAACCAACTTTACATCTATCTCTTCCGAGTATGGTAATATTCATACATAATATGCACTCTCCTTTGCAAAGAGCAATTTGTTTTACTTGTGTAAGAGTACTGACAATCAAACTTTTGAGCATAAATTTATATAATCTCCAGTCTTCAGCTCATGCAAAAGAAATACACTAAAAGGTATGAACTCATCACTAACACTTAGATGCAGAATGCAAAAATATTTACAGCATCAAAAACTTATCTGTACGATTGGTTTGTAGCCTCCTCTCTGTGGCTGAAATTACCAACACCATGTGACTGTACATTTTTACAATGAGTCAGAATATCTACAAAGCATATTGTTTCGCCACAATAAGTAGAGATGCTGGATTATGCCCTATTTATCATTTCACCATGACCATGTTAATCTAAAATCAAGTCATTAATTAATGTGTTTAAATCAGGTGTTTTATACATTACTTTATTCATTTTAATTTGCTTTACACATATGTAAATCTCTTTTTTATGTAAACTGATCAGCGCTGTTAGGTAGACATTATTCCATCATTAGTAGAATACATGCTCCTTTTATTCATTGTTCATAGTACATGTACATGCAGACCTACATCTGTGTAGCAGTTCACAATCAAGAAAGGAATTTATATCTCAATTTTTTTGTGTGAATTGATGTTGAAACCAAGGGGAAAAAGTGGCAAAGATTACTAAATCTGTAATCACGTCACTGAAGAGTCCCATTCTTGTTTTACCACACACCTGGTATATGTCCAATTTGTGTTAATAAATGCACCTATCATTCAGTGCCCTTAATCACCACAAGGTATATGCTTGCTTACTGGTAGCCCAAGTCAAACCCTTGTCAGGCATAGGCAAAGTCAAAGGTCTTCCTCCTACAATCAGAGCACCCATTGTACATGGTTGTACTTGTCATGTACAACCAAGACCCAGTGATTTTACTCCCTAATAATAATTAAAGCAGTTTATTTTCAATCCATTCATCAATAATATTGAGTTAAATGCACCCCTTAATGGTCTTGATTTACATGATATACTGGATCTAAATGAGGAGCACCAGCATGGTCTGCAGTTGTTGTGTATACCACACAACTACCGATAGAAAGCTGTACTATTGGAAAGTCTGCACTTTAAAACCTCAGCATCCCCTTCTCATTCAGGAACTGTGATCCCACTATAAATTTGTGAAACGACTACAAAATCTGAGACACCCAGCCCAAAGAGTTGCTACTTGTTTCAATGACAAAGGGTCCTCAGTAATTCTGTTCCTTCTATTATCGCATCAGTTTCCACAAACTCTCTGAGGAACCAGGCCCAATCAATTGCTGCTGGTGTCACTGGTATTGGATGCTCAGAAACTGCTCATGCCATAATCACATTAGTTTCTGCCAGCTCTCTAAGGAACCAGGCCCAGTCACTTGTTTCACTGGCAAAGGGACCTCAGAAACTCTACTCCTGCCATAGTCGCAAAAGTTTCTACAATCTCTCTACGGAACCAGGCCCAGTTAATTGCTGTTTGTTTCATTGGCAGAGAGTCCTCAGAAGCTCTGTCCCTGCTATAATCGCAACAGTTTCCACAAACTCTCTGATGAACCAGGCCCAAGCAGTTGCTGCTGGTATCGCTGGTATTGGGTCCTCAGAAACTTTGTCCCTGGCATAATCACAGTAGTTTCTACAAACTCTCTGAGGAACCAGTCAGTTGCTGCTAGTGTCGCTGGTATTGGGCTCCTCAAATCCGTCTCTCTCTGTGATGAGCGCCCTTTCCAGGATGGTGCGCCCTTCTTTGTAGCGCTGGTTGTCCTCCGTGGCAAACTCATACATCCATCCTAGCTTGGTGTCGCAGTTCTTACAGAAGACATCGCGCACCATGTGACGTCCAGTGATCATCATGCGGTCCTGCACCTCACTGTAGGATAAGTTGACCACCTGCATGTAAAGAAAAATGAAAGGATATTTTCTATACCTGGGGAATCTATGGCAGCATGAAAGCACTGTTCTGTAAATTCAGACTTTCCTGGGAGCCTCTGTAAATTCTTTAAAGGGCTCCTGTCATCAAAATGCATGTTGACTTATGATGTTGACGCAACATAACATGTACATCCTAACTGTTCCAGGGCTCTATAAAAATATTTGCTTGCCCTGGAGGAAAAACTGCTTGCCCGTTTTTTTCTTATTATAACCTTTGTTTTTCACTAATTCTTCTGCAGAAACGGCATACCTTATCCTGCCGAATTGTAACATACTTTACAGGACAACTGAACTTAACAATAGGTATTTACACAGAGTTTGACAAGTTACTAGTGTTTGTTTTTAATCATCTGAGTCCATGATGTTTAGCACTGACTCTCCTAACTATAGTACTCTTGCTTTCACTCGAAATGAAGCACACATACGCCTGACCTCCCTTAATTTAATAATTGGGCATGTTGGGAGCAGACTCTGCTCACTACATGTAGGCAGGTATGGGACACTTTCACAAGACTAGAGGCATTTAAAAAACACATATTGATAACACTGACTACACCACATTGCATTGTAATTTGTAGGTGGCAAAGCTTGTCATAATACATGTAACTCGTAAGCACGCTGACAGGATTATGAACAGTCACATTTCAAAAGTAAAATGTCTAACCCTAGACAACTTCTTTGCTGTTGACTTCGTCCAAAAAGTGATTTCTAGGTCTGCATTAACGTCCGTTTAGACACTATAGCCCCGGGACGGCTAGGCGGCTAGCTACCCGTGACTAGCCGCATAGCCGTAGGCTGTCATGGATACACTTAGTTATGAACTAGCGGCATGATCTCCCAGTTTCGAGCTTGTCAATACAGAAAACCTTAGAGTAATCAGCCCAATATTTCTGGGTAGGGTTCTTAGTAGATGTGCTAATGTTGCCGTTTCAAGTGTACTGGTAGCGATCAAAATCATGGGCAAATCAATTAAATCATTGCTGCTCCACGGCAGGTATATGTGCTGAACTCATACAACAATCGCTAACACACGTTTTCACATTACAGTCCCATATGTAGTAATCCACGTAAATACGGTATGTGGGCGCGAGATACACAAATAAAGACAGCTGTTACGAAAAATTTCACATCGCGCATGCGCGCATTTGCGATCGCAAGCCAGTGCTCTGGTAATGCGGGTATCGCTCATGCCCAGAATTTATTTTTCAGTTCAAGATGGCAGTGTCCACGGAATTACGGAGTTTCAGACGAATTTTCTTGACAAAATCTCAGTGATCTCACTCCAATTTTGGCAGTGTTTGCCTGGTTTGACATGATACGAGACACATTCACATTAATTTTCTCGCATGTGCGTAAGAACAATGTTATTTTCATATTTTTTGGTGAAAAATAACCACTTGCCCGGACGGGCAAGTGTCTTTGAGAAATGCTTGCCCGGGCGTCATTTTCACTTGCCCCTGGCAATCGGGCAAGTGGGTTTGTAGAGCCCTGTGTTCAATGGAAATATGTGTCTAATATTTTGAAATAATTTTTCTTTATTTTTTCTCAACACTGATAAGCCCCGCCTCCAAAATATCCTCCAACTCAAGATCCCCCCTGTGACATCATCAAAGGTAGAAATTAGCAGGAAAATGAGGAGAATTTATGCACAAACTAAACATAGGAATGACTACCTCCACCTGCCTACAAGATCATCACATGTCTTCACACAATACCATCTAACAACCTTTCATGTGGGAATAATCGTTTCCTTATGTCAGAAATGTGCTAGCTATGTGATGCTATTATAAGCACTTGCAGGTAGTCATTGCAATGTTTAGTTTGTGCATAAATTATGTCTATTATCCTGCTAATTTCTACCTTTGATGATGTCACAGGGGGAATCTTGAGTTGGAGGATATTTTGGAGGCGGGGCTTGTCAGTGCTGAGAAAAAAATATAGAAAAATTCTTTTAAAATATAGGACACATATTTCCGTTGAACAGTTAAAGATTTTGTTATATACATATTAAGTAGCGTCAACAGAAGTCAACACATATTTTGATGACACGGGCCTTTTAAATAAATTCATGTACCACTGATATTGAAAATGAAAGCCAGAACTATTTTCTCCACTACTTCTTATCGTTTAAATATATTTCTTTTTCAAGAAATATCAAAAATATGTTCTTCTTTTATCCTTTCAGTGTGCACTTTCTGTAGAATTTCAATCTATACTTCAAATCTGTCTTTATATCATTCTAAAAATCTTGTGAAGATCCAATGCCATACCTTGTTGAAGAGGAAAGCACGACCAGTTGACCCTGTAAACCGCGTTGAGAGCAGCTCGGCCCGATTGGTGAGATTTGAATCACAGTTGGCGCAAGAATAGAGCCTGGTACCCCCCATGTGATCTAGGAATACTCTACCCATCTTGGCTGGCAGCCCAAGTGACAAATCTACATAATACATAAATAGATATAATATTTTAAAGATAAACACACAAAAGACAAAAATTTGCTTTAACTACAGACATTTTCTTAAAATCATTATGAGTAAAATTACTATTATGTTTTAAGAGAATTCATTTCACTAAATCCTGCCATCTGCCATAGTGGAGTTACTGCATCACAGTCACAAAACAAATGAGTAATTGTTTCTGGCAATGTTTCACAAAACTACAGTTTGGTAGATCCATTCTCTTTATAAATAGATTTTAAAAAAATGTTGAAATAAAAATAGTGCAAACAACTAATATCAATTGCCATACAGTTTACATTATGAACTAATTTCCAATTCAAATCTAGTGGAAAAGTTACATTATTCTTCCAATACTTGTAGCATTTATCTGGAGAATATGAATCTTGTATTACATGATATGCATAACTAGGATCTTTTTTTAACAAGCTTATCCATAATCATATTAAAAACATCATTGTCAGAATCAACTATATCTATGCTTTCTAACCAAGTCAGAGCTTGGTATATTTCTGAGCAAAAATGTATATTTCCGAAACTTACACTCCCGTCTCCAGCTCAAAGGAATTGGCATAGGGAAAGCAGTGAACAGAATTACCAGTATTCAGTAAAAGTCGTCTGCAGTGTGCAGATATAATTTATGTCGAGACTAAATTATTGCAGTCAGTATACTTCCAAATACTAGCCTTACGACGAGGTACCCGTCCCCACACCAAAGACAAGTTTCTCGTAGATATGCACTGTGCTGTATGCGAGAATGTGTGAGTTGTGACGAAAGTTGAATTGAAGCCGCTAGCCGAAGCGAATGGAGAGTTCGAGACTCACATTATTTCATACCTCTTCAAAAGACGTGACACAATACCTAATGTACATATTCATACGACCACATTGTGGACCATATTACAGGATGGGAATACATCCCGTTAACTTACCACATCTAAGACGATTTATTATCCTTTTCGTGAACTTTCGTCGGTGTGTTCGCTCCTACCGCGTGTCAGCATGCAGCCATTTACCTACATGTAAACAATGATATCGATAATAATACCGATAATGATATCGGTATCGATTATAGACACTGCTCAAAAAACATCGGGTAACCAAGCGGATCACGTCTGATTTTTTTTTGTTGTTGTTTTTTTTTTATCAGGAGATGAGAGGAGATTGCATTGATTGCACTATGTGTGGTATATTTTATATGTGGAATAAATAATGTTATTCATGTCTAAGATTAATCATTTTAATACATTTCCGTTTATACTTTGATTATATGCCATTCTACAGCGAGACATCAACTACCTCTCAAGACTACATAGATATTTTTTTTTTAACTACCCCAAATCACAATCAGAACAGAGCATAGCAACTCCCCTGTTGATCCAGTGGTTGGGTAGTTGCGATGAAGCAAGTCTTGCAATATCTAAAGTTTTCATTTGTACTTTTAATTCTTGATGTTTTTTGTTGCATTATAATCAATGTCAGAAAAAAAAGTAAAATATGTAAATGTATTAGGTGGCCTACGCTAGATAACAGTATTTTGTTTGTTTCATTATAATCAATGTCAGAAAAAAACAGTAAAATAAAATAAGTGAATGTATAACGCTAATTAACATAGCATTTCATTTTTTGTTTCATTATAAGCAATGTCAGAAAAAATTCATTATATAAATGTATAATGCTATTTAACGTAGCATTTTCTTATGAGGAACATAATGTGAAATTGTGCAACATTTTAAGTTTTGTTTACGATTTACATCATGTTTCATTTTGTGCTTTTGTCTTTGTAAGAAATGAATGGTTCAGTGGTGTGATCCAGGCACAAGAAATCTAAGTACTGTTTTGTACATGATTTGGAGACAAACTCACCTTTACAAAACAGAATGGGATGCTAACTTTTGTTTTAAATATTATTGTAGAGGCTAAAGACTTGCAATCGTATGTGCAAAGTCGTTCTATATCGTGACAAATATTACAGCTTACAACCATTCCAATAATTATTACTGGTACATGTGATTGTATATTCCAAGTCATCTCGATAACCTATGGATAAATGCTTTTATATCATGCCCATTCCATTCATTGTATCATGTGAACAGCCATTCCTCCTGAAACATTCACATACATACATGGACAGACAGAAAAAAAACACACACACACACACACACCCTAATACCAAATTCACAATCACCCATATGCATATACATATAAAAGCGGACATTCAGAAAGTACACACATCCCTTCTTCCTTCACACACTTTTATCCTTAAAGAATATTGTATGTTTAGGTTCTATTTTGTCTAAAAATTACAGAAACTTTTTTTTAAAAGAACATTACAACTCGAATCAAGCTGAAATTGACACATCAAGTCAAGGGATGTCACAATTTTTTACAAACAGGTTTTGTAAATAATTCATTGTATATTTAATGAGATTTTCATGATTTGAGAAATTTTGACCTAAAGATTTGTGTGTATCAGATAATTAATTTAGAACACAACAATGACCATTGTGTATCACACCTGTCAATCCACTAACAACTGCCATCACAGTGTCATTAATAATGCATGAGGCATCCGGCAGAAAAGAGGTTGTGGGTTGACAAGATCAGTGTTGTTTTCTGAATAAATCATCTAATACAAACATTTTTGGATCCAAATTTGTTGACAAGTGAAATCTCATTAGATATTCACAAGGTTAAAACAACAAAAGTAATTGATGGAATGTCACAAAACTTACTTCTAAAAAATTGACATTCATGATTTGTCAATTTCAGTTTGATTAGAGTTGTAACTTATCTTCAATTATTTTTAATTTGTGTCATAAGTGTTCTTTTAACACCTGGTAGAAATAGAATAAGATAGTTAAAGAATTTCTGACTAGTAAATTTGAAGAGATCTGCCCTAGGTCATGGCGGTTTGTGTTATAATTCTTGTTCATCAAATACATGAATTGGTGTGAAGCGAGAATGTTCTCTAGAAGGTTTACCATGCAATACATCCACTTTTACACTCGTCATGGAATGACATGAACACTCAATGAAACTACAATCTTCAAACAGTTCATGCAGGTTTCAGAAATTAGAATTATTATCACTTTACTCATTTATCAAAAGAAACTGGATCAAGGATCTGTACAAGACATATTTACAAAGTGCGTCATTTCATCTTGTCCAATGTCTCCCTTGAAATATTACGGAATTGTCTCCCACATTCTCTGAAATTCCATACACCTTTCAAAGAATCATAAATTGGGAGTGCATGTCACGTTAATTAATATGGTTTCCATTTTCTTCCCCACAGCTTGCATACACAGAAACATGAAATATTAAGAATGCACGAGTCAATATTTCCTTTCATGGAGGGTAATTGGCATTTGTCAACTCCAAAGTTAAGTTATCAACATCAGGCAAGTGTTTAACTCTCACTCAAACCTGATGTATCTTTCCATAATGGTACTGTACAAGCTTTGCCATACTTCTTACTTTTCAAAATCATCATGAACATACATTTAAAACAAAATAACAGTACCACATATGATGTTACCATAGCTTTATTGACGTTTGCTGTGCCTCTCTAACTCTTGGAGCATCAGTAACATACACAGTGAAAGCGTTTCAACAAGAATTATGTAACACATGTAAAACTGCAAGGAAAGAGAAAAGGCAAAATAAAATGGAAAAAGTATATAATAAGAAAAAATAGTGTATTCAACTGGTTATTTTTTGGAATAACCATTTCCTTAACATTTAACATACCTCTTTCATACATACATTCCAAGGATTCTAAAACATTCAAAGACTCGATGCCTTTGCATCATGCGCTGAAAGTCATATGTTGATGCAAGTCATGCAACACAAACATCCACTAAGATATATTTTAAGTTACATTGGCATTGATATTTTCACATCATTACGTTTGTAAAACCCTCACAGCTGAAGATACTGAAGAAAGATCTATCCATGAAATTACTGTCCAAAAATGTTGCTTGAAAGTGTTAATTTATACATGCTTGATTGTTGTTGTTGCTATTGTACAATACTAGGACCTACAAATGAGGTAATCATTTCTAACATGACATAACACCAACAAAAACATCATAAATGCTATGAGGCAGCACAAAAATAAGCTCTGTAACTGTTTGACAAGTGGACAAAAAGGACATGACTTAGCTATTAATTCAACTGGAAAGTTCAGTTGTTTCTTCAATTCACTTGCAATTCAGCTGCAAACATGTGACATGCTGCTGTCATACAAAGTCAAAATGCGGAAGGTAAATGGGGATAGTGTGATGACCTTTGAATACTGTTATTTTTTTTTTATCCTGTTTAACTTACTTTGAATGTCTTACCACTTACTTTAAACAACCAACCCATTCCAATCTCACACATTCATTCGAGAGTCTTAACATTCAGTGACAACTAACCATGTAACACAAGACAAATTCTAGACCTGTTATGAAGAATTAAATGGATGAAAGTGTTGCTCTACCCCTGCCCCTCTGAAATTAACCACTAAATGCTCTTAATTAAAATTTTGATGTGAATAAAGAACTTGTTGAATGGGTGTAGGCTCATATTTTTTAGTGATCTGTCCTTCACAATATCAAGCAACTTTTGATTATTTCAAACAACATAGGTTTATGTTCACTCTATAAAACATTCATCTACTGCTCTGTCACTCTGGGAATGGTTGAATGATAGGCCCAAGCTGGTCTCAAGAACATGGTATGACGGTATGACTATGACCAGAGGGGCTGGCCTCTCCCAGCAATTATCATTTGTATATAATCAAATGACTAATGGAGCAACCGCATCTTTTCCAGGGGAAAATGAACCAATCTTTCCAGGAAAACAAACCAATCTCCTTTGAGTTTTGATGAGCATTTTCCACTCTGTGTCCAATTAGTCATTCTTAGCATGACACTCCATCTCCGGGAGCTACTGGAGCCATAGTTCACCTCTTCAGTTCAGCTCAATGGGCATGTGAGCTTGAGTGGGTGTGTCTGTCTGTGTGGAGACTGAACAGTAAGTATAGATCACTTGACCAGTCCATGTTTCTTGGCTTCCACTTCATAGATCAGCAGTCTCCACATCTTGACCACAAAGACCTCAGCTTCCTCGTCTAATACCTGCACAATTAAAACAAAAAAATATGTGATATATTCAAAGTTATTACAAAATATTTACAATATATGTCATCTTTTCTTGCTTGAGTTATCATATATCGTTCCTGAGTATATCTACATTGACAAGTATATTTAGACACTAGCTATTGTTGCATTTTTTTTTGCACTCTTGGTTTGGTCATATTACAGGAGGATTTCATCAACAAATTTGACAGATACTCATCATTGCTTTATTTCCATAACTAAATTAATCATCATCTAAATATCTTGCTGTAATGCTTCTACAAATCTCATTCTCTCCATTGCACACAAAGACCCCAGGTTTCATACATTTATAAGTCCACATTTGTGCAGGGCATTGCAGGTCATTGCAATTTTGTGTAATTTTAATGAACCCATGTGCCCAATTTGAACAATCTTATTCTTTATAATAAAATGCACAAACAACGTGAATAGAAATGTACATGTAATGTCACACCATTCCACATTTGTGCAGGGCATTGCTATTTTGTGTAAGCTTGATGTTCCCATGTGCCCAATTTGAACCAACCTTTCTTTGTATAATCAAATGCGGAAATAACGTGAACGAAACTGAAATGTCTCACCATAGTGATGTCATTGAGAATGCTCTCTGCATTACTGTGAATGAGGAGCTTGGAGCAGATGAATTCCGTGAGTGTGGGCTCCTCTTCCCCGATGTACTCCACAATCTTCTTGTTGATCCAGGGCTTGATGCGTCGATCCATCAGAGACTAGCACAAAATAAAGTGATCAGAAATTTCACTTAGTAAAAAATGAGAAAATAAATAAGGCCTTTTTATGTTGCATGTATACATGATCGCATAGACATTAATGAGCCATTTGCACAAGTCCGCATTTAGTACATTATGTTATTGGGTAACTTTCAAAACTTATAATACAGAACCACATTTTCTCCATTCTACCTATCATGTTTGCCCTATTTAACCCTTGAAACGTCATGTGTGCATTTTTGCACAAACAATGCACACAAATCCCATAGAGCAGTACTTAGTCAGGCGCACAAAGGGTTAAAACATGGCAGTTATGCCTGTTAGTGATGCAATTTATTTATCAGAATGACAATACCATTCACAAGTGACATAGGAGTAAATCATCGTTTTTATGTAGCGCATTTCATGGCTGTGAGTAAAAGTTGCATTGAATGTGCATACAACATTAAAGAAAGAGATGGGGGGGGGGGGGGATTGTTTATGTGAAATTCATGTCTTGCAGCTATTTACCCAATGCCAAGGATAATGAGACTACAATGTTTTTACAGCCTGTTAGAGTAATTATTTCTTTGGATTGTTGTCACCAAGCTTCATCACTTCCCATTACTCCATTTAATAGTAAGCTTGTCGTAGTATTTGTTTTTATTGTTGTAATTACTAAACGAACCTCATCCACAATGGTCCAGTCAATCTTGTAGGCGAACAGCTCGTCCTTGGCTGTGGGGATGCGTTCAATGAGGCTCTTGATAGTGCGTCGCTTCTCCTCCGCTGCGCTGGCCAGCTTCTGTGAGGGGCCCCCTGCCGCTGGGAGGGGGTCAATCCCACTGCCCGCCATTCCCCCAACGGCCTTCATCTCCTCCTCAGAGTATTCAATGGGCACCAGCTTGCGTCTCCGCTTACCCCCGGATCCCCCTCCGCCACCACCGCCTCCCCCTCCAGATGACTCCTCCTCCTGGTCCTGGTTGAAGACGTCGCCCACCGTCAGCTTCTTGCGCTTGCTACCCACCTGGGCCGTCACAAGAGGGCGGTGTTGCGGTGGCAGCTGTGCTTGTTGTTGATGGTGGTTTTGGTTCTCAGGTGTAAAGGAAGACGGGGACGCAGCACCAACTGGACACGTGGCAACAACAATATGTTTGGTGAATGACATATGGTTTAACTAGGAGACAGGTGCCACAAGGCACATTGTACAGCTGTAGTGAATGGCTACAATAATTGTGTATCTAAGAGACAAGTGACTTCTTCCACTGATTTCTTAATACTGATTCAACCATTTCAGTACCACATTTTGATTTGAAAAGCCTGAAATTTTTTTTAAAAAGGCACTGACAACATTCCAATGGACCTTGGACAAATGCCCAGTCATATGTCTAAAATCAAACACCATACTCTTGCTGAGAACATAAGTAAATATGCTTTGTGGTCACCATCATTCAACTCTGAGTAGAAAAGTATATCCTCCCAAATGACGGAGCCATATGTTCCATAATATAGTCAAACCTGCTTCATCTATGGCCACTCCCTTATAGTCACCAAACCATCCAATGAGGAACCACTCACATAGCATCCTGCCATTCAAACTGTTGCTAAAGGAAATCACCTTTTTGCAACTCTTTATAAAGAAACATGATCTTTACAAATCCCTTTTTTGTAAAGTCTTGTTGAGTGGCCTTTCGCACACAAGTTTGACCATATACCAGCAGCATTTTGCTCGAGACTTTCATAATCACCGGCTAGTTTGTCCACTGGTCGGCTAGTACTGGCCAAGACCTGGTGTTCATAGGCCAAATCCGGAGGACTGGACTCTGCTGTATGGTGAAAACGGGTTAGCAGTCAAGAGGCTATTCTACACCACTAGCGTGAGTCCTACTTTCTTCCTTCCAGTGAAAACACACAGGAAATTGCAGTGGGTGGACACAGGATTCTAAAGTTTTCATGTGTGACATCATATTCTAACCGATATGGACAGAGCAATCATTGGTGATCACAGCGGGAACTCTAATTGGAAGTGCCTGATAATAGCCTGCGAGATAATATCACACCAGTGAAATTCTCACTTAAGTGATGATGTTTAGAAGCAGAAACTTCATAACAATAAGACACCACTTCAGTACTCTACAGTTATTCAAGCACAAATTATATACTAAGAAGCAGGAGAAAAGGATTGAGGGGAAACAAACACATTCCACTGCCACCCTTCCCCCCACACACATCTATATCTCGGCATATCCATTTCTATAACATTTGGGAGATTCTAACATTCTTTCCTTTTCTTTCTTTTTGGTCAATTGAAAGGAATAAATGTATTACTCTACCTAATTACATGACACACATTCTATTACAGCCACCCTCTGCATGACTTAGGGAGCACACATTGTCCAAAAACTACCCAGCAAGTCTCTCCAAGCGAGACCTATTTTTGTTACCCGACTCAAACAAATTTTGGTGGAGGGTAATTCGTAATACAGGATTAAAGGAAATATATTGGGACAAGAGAATATATCAGACAGCCTCATGTTTTATGCTTTTCATCACTACAATTTGCTCGCCTTTTCTTGGGACAGCAGATATGCGATGACATGAACTCACCTAGTTTGAGCCCGCCAAAGGCCATCTTGGACACCGGAGGGCTTATGTTAGGCTTCTCCTCCTCTTCTGACGACTGGCTGCTGTGGTCCGGGGGCGGCTCATAGCCCCCTCCCCCATCATCATCATCGCTGCTCATACTGCCACCCATCGCTTGTCCTTCATAGCCCACCTGGGTGGGGTGAGGTGTAATGAGGGTAAACAGACATCAATGACTACTGACTACCATCGACAGAACCCTTGGGCGCAAGAGTGACATATGAACGCATGTGATCTTGTGCTCACCTTTCAAATACAAACTCGTACAATTTCTGATTTTAAGTTGTCCAGGGGAGAAATTGAGTGGTCTGTCCTAACTGAGATCCAGCAATGGATCAGTGGCCAAATAAGATGTCAAATTCATCTTTGCAGGTTCAGCATTTTCATGCTGTATTATTTATTGATGAATAAAAATTAACTTTCTTGACCATGTTCTGAGCTTATGCATAAACAATCTGGAGGGAGAGAGAGTGAAAAATGGATAAATTTGACAGCGATATGCCTCCGCCCTCCTGTCCAGACATTGAAGTATCTCTTCACCCTTTGCTCATGGTTAGATATTCACGATTTGTTTACCCTGGTACGCTTTGGATGTCAAAATTTTCCATGGATCTGCAGTAACCAAAGGGGTGTGGCTTAATTGTGCCCTATTTGTACCATATAAAGAATTTGCAGTTATTGAGTGAGGGGGGAGAGGAGGGGGGAGAGGAGGGGGGAGAGGAGGGGGGGAGAGGAGGGGGGAGAGGAGGGGGGGAGAGGAGGGGGGGAGAGGAGGGGGGGAGAGGAGGGGGGGAGAGGAGGGGGGGGAGAGGAGGGGGGGAGAGGAGGGGGGGAGAGGAGGGGGGGAGAGGAGGGGGGGGAGAGGAGGGGGGGGGAGAGGAGGGGGGGAGAGGAGGGGGGGAGAGGAGGGGGGAGAGGAGGGGGGAGAGGAGGGGGGGAGAGGAGGGGAGGAAAGGAGGGGGGAGAGGAGGGGGGAGAGGAGGGGGAGAGGAGGGGGGAGAGGGGGGGGGGGAGGAGGGGGGAGAGGAGGGGAGAGAGGAGGGGGGGAGAGGAGGGGTGGGAGGGAGGGGTGGGAGGGAGGGAGAGGGAGACGGAGAGGGACCGGGAGAGAGGGAGAGAGAGAAGGAAAAGAAAAGAGAGAAAGGGAGAGTGGGGAGGGGGGGGGAGAGAAATAGTGAGAGAGATTTTTTTTTTAAATGAAGTCTTGTTCCTACCATTGCCTCCAATGGAGCCTCTGCAGGTTCAAAGGTTGACCTGAGGGTGGGTTGTGGTTCCTGCTTGATCTGCAGAGCTCTGGGTGTCAGCAACTTGTCTAGCTGTGGCTGCTTGTGCTTATCTCTCTCACTCTCCAGCTGAAAAAAAGTAAGGAAGACCGGGTATCATTATGATTATCATTTATTTGATCATAAAAATAACATTACATAACAACATCACAAGACGAAAATACACGGATAACAGAACAAAGGATATAAACCAATAGAATATAAATGACGGAGAGAGAGAGCGTGTGGGTGAGGGTCCACAGAAGTGAAGTCATTCACTGTTGCACAAGGGCATGTGGACCCACCTGGGTATCACCATTCATTAATTCACTCAGGATCCTGCTGTCCTCTTCAATGTTCATGATTTATGAATTGGTGTATCACAATACAAAGATTATATCACCTATTGTCTCATGAATATAAATAAGCAAGAGGAAGGAAGCCTATGCTATTGGTTCATAAATATTGTGTAATCATCATAAGCCAAGTGATCGCCTGATAGATAGTTTCGCTGTCCAGCAAGCAGTAGATGCAGGTTCAAGTCCCTGCCTGCAGGGACTTCATTTTCTCTGGTAATTTTTTTTTTAACAAATTGCCCCGTCAATCTACTTACTATGAGAGGTAAGAGCAAAACAAAGATTATAAGATGTACAAGCATGAAAGAAATCTAATGCATAATTCACTCAATTCCACGTCGTGAACAATGCAATTGGCTAGAGGGCCATTTCTGATAGGAAGATTATGCCCTAGTAAGCCAAATTTTTGGAGATGTTTCACACAACTCTGTTCTGATCTTCAAATTCTAGATAACAAAAGAACACTATTCTTGACATAGTACACTGAAAAATGTACCTTTAAACACCCTTTAATGGTCTCCCGATACTTCAGGCTATCTTTATGTCATAATACAAATGGGCACATGCCAATGTTTGTGCGTAGTGTAAAATCCCACATTCGGGTACATCTGAACCTCTAAAATGGAGACATACCTTCTCTATTTCAGCATCCAGGTCTTCTCCGCCTTCTTCCATCAACCGTCGTTTGATCTCCTCGATCTCCTCCCTCTCTCTTCTCCTGTCCCGGTTATCACTCTCCTCCTCCTTTTCACGCTCCTTCCTTCTCCTGTCCAACGCACTACCCCTGTCAGAGTGAAGAGAGTACATTATTTGTTACAATCAGTGGGAATTTATCCATTTATTCGCTTGGGCTTCTTTTCAAGCTGTAATGAAAGATGCACCCCACCTTTCTTTTGCACGAGAACAAATACATTATCAAAAGAGCTCTTTTTTCTTTCATGGGGGCTAAATCACCCTAAGCCTGTGTCCTTTTATCACTGATTTCATGCGCCCTTAGGTATCCTGAATAAGGGCTCACGGTTCCTGTAAAATGAAAATTTCACAATGGACATCATATGTTAATATAAAAGTACAGCATTCAATAATCCACAAACTATATTTTCAAAAGTAAAGAATGATAATCCATGGACTAAACCTGGGTAAAAATATTGAGCAACATGTGTACTCAATCTATTTTGGGGTGATTGAAAGAAACCATTTCTGTGTGATGATGTACATGTTAGCAGATAGCCACACAAAACAATAAGACATCTTTGCATTAATTTTCCCTACTTTAATTAATGAATAAATTTATTTTGTAACGCCAGCCTTTAAAACTTATTCCATGGATGAAGCTTGTTCTGGCTTAGTACATATTTGAACAAACTGATTAAAACAGGCACTTACTTGTAATACTTGGGGTCATCCCTCTCATCCTCATAGTCTTCCAAGAACTCCTTGAGACGTTTCCCCTCCTTCTCCATCTCCATCTTCTCCCCCTCCTCCTTCTCCACCATCTTCTCATACTCCCTCTGCTTCTTACGTTCTCTTGTCTCCCAGTTTCTTAACCTCTGAGAAGGTGAAACATGACATTAACAATGCTGAAATGTATTTTGCAGTAAGGCATGCATACTTTATGTAAACAATACATGCACAAACTATATTGGTGCTGAAATTAGCGAATTCAAATTAATACTATTTTACAAGATGGATTAACCATTTATTCTCCCAATTTCACAAAAATCACTTCATATTCTTGAGAAATCTGTAGTATGTATTGATATATGATGAGTTACTTCTCTTATTGACATCTTATCTGTTGGAAGTGGAATGCCCTGTAACATCTTTAGATGATCCCAGGTGAATAATTGTATAGCACCCCATCTGCATTTCCATGTAACATATTCAGATTAATGCAAGTTAATGCGCTCATGTCATGTTGGAAGCATGCATTGTTGTGTGACTATGGAATGCCAAGGGGTACAATCCTTGTCTCTGGGATGTTTAAATCTAGTAATCCCTTCTCACCTCTTGGTAGGCCTCTTCCTTCTCCCTCAGCTTGCGCTCCAGCTTCCTCTTCTCGTAGTCCTCCTCCTCTTCCAACCTATCCCGGTCTCTGTCTCGATCTCGCTCACGATCTCTGTCCCTGTCCCGGTCGGTGGATCGATCTCGGTCTCTCTCCCTCGCCCGATCCCGCTGGTAATCGCGGTCTCGATCTCGGCTGCGATCACGATCGTACCTGTGAAGTATCATTGAATAGTTTATCAGTAAGTATATTCTTATATAAATACATAAGAGAGAAAGAGAGAGAGTCAAATCCAAGGTGCGTAATACATTATTTTGTTCTATTACAAGAGACTCAGAGACTTGATACAACAGGACAAACCTCTGAAGCTTTGGATAATATTTAACCAGCTTTTTTCCAGGGTTTTTGAGCAGGGCTGAACCTCACTGTCCCCTCCTATCCCCTTTCCAGTTGAGTTCAACCAATAAACTATTTGAGCAAGGGCTTAACTCTCTCTCCTACTTCTATCTCTTTCACTCCATCCAAATGTCATCTCTCTCTGTCTCCTTCCATTTCCTCTTATAGTTCAACCAAAATACGTTCTGAGTGGGGCTCACCTCTCTCTCTCCTCCCGCTCCCTCTCCTCCCTGATGCGCTCCCTCTCGGACTCCCTGTGCCTGTCCCGCTCCCTGTCACGGTCCCTCCGGTCACGCTCCTGCACCTGCTCCCTCCGCTGTCTCTCCTTCTCTCGCTCCCTCTCTCGTTCCTTCCGACTCTTCTCCTTCTCCTCGGGCGTCTCCTTCTGCTCCAGTGCCTCTCGCTGATCCTGCGAACATGGAATGTGTAAAAGAGAGCCTTGTGAAAGTCACCTTGTGTGGACAGTGGTGATGTACTTGGTTCACACTACTACACAAGAGGTTCGGTACGAATGGAAAAAGAGTATCAAAATGATCCAGTTGATTGCATAATTTGTGAATCTATGTTACTTTCTGATTCATGGCACCATTACCCATTACATCAAACTGTAATGTCATGATCTATGACTCAATTCGAATACAAGAATAATGAGGGTTAGGCAGTGAAATATTTTGTCACCAGATTCATTTGTCTGAATGATGTGTAAATATGTGCAATTGGTCTTTTGCACATATCAAAATGATGGGAGCGTACATCACTCACATCAATCAAATGTTCACATGGAATTTGTAAAACAATAGCACTTATTACAATGCATCAACTGGCCAGTTTGAAAGTGCCTGATAACTTGAATATCCACTAAAAAAATAAATACACATATTCCAATGCAAAAATCATCTTTGATATAAAACCTTTAATTGTGCAGAACAGGGAAAGGTAACACTTTCACATAGTTATTTTGATTAAGTTGCTTTTGTGCTATATTTCTGTCTGAAACAAGAATAATGTCATAACTCGCAGTCCAGAATAGTCTATTGTGAAGGTTGTCGTCAGTTGTTGCAAACTGTTCTTTCCATGTGTCTGCTGAGAAACCCAGACTTGTGACCTTCTCTGACTACAAAACCTATTTCCATTGGTAAGTTCTCCCCCTCCTGCTCCGCCATAGCGCTGCCAAGCTTGGGTCAATCTTGGTCCACAGCCGTCTTCTCAGGATCACGCTTCCCTCTGCTTCTTTCATGATTCCTCCAAAACATATCTTTAAAACACTTGATGCCGGGTGCTGCACTTACTCATTCACAATCTCTTGGCTGGAAGATGCGTTGAGCAAATGCTTTTACTTTTTTTTTTTCATTTTAGACCATTGTTTACTCTTGTCAGCACATAGTTACCCCAAGAATCATCCAATCACAATACTTGATGGCACAATGGAAGTTTCATCACGAGCAGATTCTGAAATGAAAGAGAAGAGTAGCACATCTTCTCTTCTCTTCCCAAATGCGGTAGACTGCAGCTGGAAAATCATTTGATGACTGCGACTCCTGATGGATGACGGATGCTTGGTGACTTGATGAACAGACATTACCAATGGAATATAAAATGCCAGAGAAGGCCTCAAGCTAGGATTTCTTCACTTAACAATATATCAATAAATAACTTGATGGCAGTCATTCAAGGAACATGCATTGCATCACCAGACTACTGCTATCCAGCACACAACACAATTGAAATTTCAATCATGCTTGCGATAGATAGATCTGGAATTTTACCATTTATAACAATAGCATTAAATGTTGAAGGGAATTTCTTGTCTTTGCTTTGCTTTTAGAATGCACTTGACACCTTAATCATGTTCTGTACTTGAATGTCTAATTTCATGAGCCCTTTTTGTTTTGCCTACTGCTCTGCTGAACTGCATTTCCTGTTTACCAAAACTTCTATTTCATTGTTTTGGTAATACAATGCAACAAGGACTAATTGCATTCCAGTACACATGAGCTCAAATTGTCATTTATCAAACAGAACTGTGAAGAAAAGTAACTCATGGGCAACATGTGCATTTCTAAGGCAAAGGCACATATATATGTTATTCACAATACAACTGAACATAAAATATAAACACATTTCAATGTAATCACACACGGTGGACTTGCGCATTAATTGGTGTCTTTAGACTTCCGAAGAAGAAGCTTGCTTGTGTGACATACCACCGCAGCACTTGGCTCCCAAAGACCTGTTCCATACCCACAACCAAGATACATGTATGGGTGTGGCATGATCATGCCACAATTCAGCAAAAACAGAGTTATGTTTCCAGTAAGCAAGCTAAAAATGAGCTCAATGATACCACTCACTTTTACTCACTGTGAAACAATTCACATATTGATGTAATGCATACAAATATTAGAACAATACATTATTGTTCACAGTCAATCACTCAAAATTTCACTTCGAGGGAGCTTTCATGTCATCTGATCAAATACAAAACTTAATCTTACACAGTACCCTTCAAGTTAAACAGGAAACTAATGTTTCTTCAAACTCATCTAATTTCCCTTGTGATTTTTTTCGGGTGAACATAAAAAAAACATGTAAACATGTATGGTGGTAATCATAGTAGTGAATAATAATTATACATACATGCATATCGGTAATCATTCTTCAATGAGACTCACAGTTTGGTTGAAATCAAATGTTAACATGTCAAAAGCCCAGCCATTTTAAAATCCAATGAACTGAAACTATGTTTGTCAGTTTCAATACTTTTCAGGTCCCTTATTTAAATTCTTTCACAAAAGGCACAAGATCAATAAAAAAATATATATAAAAATAATAAAAAAATGACCTTAACTCAATCTTTGGTATTCATTTCTCATGTTTTCTTTTTGATGCAAAAATCAGTATTAATTACTGATAACAGAGAATATCATTTCCACTCATAATATAAACTAAAATGATAATATGTAGCTGTGATAGAGTCAAGCAAAAATGACCTTACTTCTAACTTCCTAACCCTTAAACTACTGCTACCATTTTTTGCAAATGAGTAATTACCCATGATATATTTACCGGAACGTTGGCACGATCAATCTACTTTATTTTTATGCAGGCCTTCTTCACAACATCTCCATCTGTAGAGATGCTGGTCTCTCTGTGTAGGAAATGTGTGCTAGTTTAATTACAGACATATACATACAGTGAACATACCTCATGGTTCAGCGACTCCTTCAAGAGATGGTTGCCAACATTGATCTAAAAAAAAATATCTACCAGTATATATGAGGGACAAAACCTATCAAAGCATTGTTGTTATTGTTGTTGCTGTTTGGGGGGGGGGGAGTATTTTACATAAGTATAACTGTTTTAGGAAGGTACTATTCATGATACCTAGATATCTGCAGCTTGAAGCAATTTTTAAAGATAAAGAAAAATATACCATCCCTTTAAGAAAAAATATATATATATATTTCAATTATAAAACATAATATTGGACAAGGTGGATATGGAGTATACTAAAAGAGAAAATTAATGATATATATTTTTGTTTGTGAATAGTTTGCACTCTAAAGTAACCCTCACAAATTAGAAAATTTTCCACATACCTTGTTTTTTTTAACGCCCAAATGACCTTCCAATTTCCTGCAAATAAGAGTTATCTATTACACTCCTATCAGTAAAATGAGGAAATATCATGTACTTACCCAAATGCAAACATTTTTAACGAATCGAGAGCAGGTTGCCGTGACAACTTGGCCCGTCGCCAAGCGGCCTGTTGAAGGTGTACTATAATAGTCATGGCAGGGGTACAATTGTTGCAGTGAGAAAGTTTTTTATGTCAGTTGGAATTCACAGCATATGTGGAGTAAAGCACGCGTCCTGGCTATATTTTATTCTATAACCCTATTGAACACACCCATCTATTCTCTATTTTATTTTGAAGTGTGCAAGATTTCTTCTTGTGTGAACAATGACAGTTTTGGTAGTTATTTTTGCTCTGTCAAGACCATCTTTAAAGAATTTAGCAATAGAAAATGAAAGACTCCTGTATTGAATTTTGGCATTAGAAGGGATGTCAATTGTTTTGCATTTCTCTTCTAAAGTTTAATTTTTAATAAACACCACATTCCTCTAGACAAGAATCACAAGGAAAAACAAAGGGGAGAGGGGAGGTAGAACCAAGGAGAGGGGCGTTCCACTAATGCATCCACTCTTCAATTTTTGTTTTCTCATATGAAAAATCTGCCTGTCATGAACATAGGAAAAGGAAAAAATAAAAACAGAATTCGGCATCCTGTAACATAGAAAAACATATGGAGCATGTCAAATTTTAACAAGAATTTTGCAAATGTTAAAAAATCAATTGGAGAAATGTGTTAAGAAAGCAGAAAAAAAAAATTCTGGTAAAAAAAAGACTCTCAAAACATATCAATGCTCACCTTGTAAGACTGCCTAAATCGATCAATCTCACGATTTATGAGATCTTTTTTCTCCTCTTCCAAGTTCATGTCATCAAGTTGATCCTGTGAATGAGAGGGGGTGAAATAGTTTGCAAAGAACTGGTTACTGATAGAAATTACAGATGACTAGGTCGTATGATGCATCATGGTGGAAATACTCAACAAGGGCACAGATTGAGGTCATTTATGATACATACAATAATAAAGCTTGGACATAATCTGTTTGCACTCAGGTACAAAAACAATTCAGACATACAATAGCTTCCAAGCATTAACACACAAAAAAAAACACAAGACATTGCACAAATCTTGTAAATCTGTAAAATTTGGACTGTTTATTAACAAAACATTTGAGAAACTGCAATGGATACTGTCAAAAATATGTGTCAGAATGTCCTGTTACATCAGTTTGCAAGTGATTGTTGTCATAGTGTCCGGGATAATCCAACAGTATTTGTACAGCTCTAAGATATCATGAGACTCAACTTCTTTGTGTAATAATTATATCATCTCTCTCATAGGTATAAACAACATAATATAATGATTTATTTTTATTCAAAGCATTCCAAAATGGCACAAACCTTAGCTTTCTGCTTTTCATCCTTTGACTTCTGTTGTTTATGGGAGTTTGAGAATCCTTTGTCATCTACATGATAAAACAAACAAGATAGAACATTCATAAGAAAAGCAAAGGCAATTTTCATAACAAATAATTTAAAACCGGTATGGCAACACATGTCGTTTGAAAGGAGATCTTTTAAGAGTCTCTCATCAAATCATAATTAACAGGAGTAAAATTCCCAAGAAGCATGTTGAAGGTGAGGGGTAGCATTTGTGAAGATGATGGGACACATAATGGAGTGCCATTTTGCTGTGGGTCCCATCCTTGCTTAATTTCAAGATACCATGGAAGAATCATCTCAAAATGAGGGGTCAGCATCACTCACCTATTCTCCAGTGCAGGCTATCTGTCCACTCCACCAGATGTTCACTGTGCTTTTACATCGAGAAGTGAAGGAGGTTCTTTAACGGACACCGTTAAAGGGGGGGGCGCAAAGCTAAGGCACTATTGCAAAGATTTGTGTGTGACTCTTAGACACAATGTGTAGAGACTAGCCTTTAAAACTCAGTAAACTTAACCAAAACTCTTTGCCAAACCCTTACCAGAATCCAAAACCCTAACTACAATCTTGTGCTTGTAGAAGAAAAAGAGTGTGGTCAAAATGGCATGTTACCTTTGTATCAAGTCTTGCTTGGTTTCCCCTCTTAATTTAATATACAATTCTAGTTATTTAAATGTAAGATAATATTCTGACACCAACATTTGTTATTCTGTTTAAAGAAAAAGGGTTCCATCTCTAAATTACATCTACACTTAGCACCCTGAAGGAACCAACTTGTTGACTTGTCTTCAAGCTAAACCTTACTGTGGTAAAGATGGAGATGAAAGGGGATTGGATATAAAGAATTCTGGCAAAGAACCCTGAGTTAAAAGGCATGGTTTAAAGCACAGAAGAAGGTCAATTTGTCTTGGTAATTGTAGTAAAAAAACAAGTGTTTTGAGGGATGGAAAGGAAACAAATTGTGTATATTTCACCTTTGAAGGGTGCTCCTTTACCTGGTGCTCTGTGTAACTGTGAGGAATAGTCCTGGAGCAGCCGATGCACGTAGGCCTTCACATCAGTGTCTTCTGAGACAGTGGCATCGTCAAGCTCAGATTCCTGGGAGACATGATCACATAACATGATTTAGAATTAGAATTATAATCATTGGGTCTTACCTATACCATTGCAATAAGGGTAGTGTAGGGTGTAGTGAGGGAAATATACAATTTTATTGTGATGCCACTTTTAACTCCACCACAGGTTTTAATGGCTTTATACTCAACAGAAGTGTCCTATGAAGTGCAATTTTTCAATGCACTATTTCATAGAAAAAATACATTTTTTAACAATCAAAACTACCAGTTACTCTTACCTTTTCACCTTCCTTGTTTTGCAAGTATTCATCAAGAAGTGTCCTTGTTTTTGCATCAACTTTCACCTGAAAGAAAATGAAAAACAAGGATGAAATATAAAATCTCTCTTTTTGCCAAACCCCAATATTTTAACTAAATACATTAACAACTTTTCTTTTTATCACCCTTCCATTATGATATTAATTTCTTCAGCAATGAGGTATGTTAAAACTACACAACAAAGCATGTTTTTGTATAAGGTACATATCAACATACATAATATTTAACAAGCAAATTGTTTCAAAATCCACAAATAATTTCATAATTTAAGTGAATTTAGCTCAATGAGTAACTTAACAAGACAGACATGGAAAAACACTATATTCACGATACAAATAGCTTACTACCCAATCACTCTTGAGTACATTACAAGGAACAAACTGGTCATTAAAACAGCTTAGAAACTATATTCAGAGGCAGCTGAACCGAGCATACGTAAGTGATCTCAACTGGCCAAAGTCACTTACCACTAATTTTTTGTCTCCGATTTCCAGCTCGTGTAGGAGCCGTATCGCCCTAAGGCTGGCGTCTGGATCGCCGTACTCACAGAAACCAAACGCCTGCAGCTTGCCCGACGCTCCCTGTACCCTCTTCCAACTGAGCACAGGGCCACACTTCTACAAGGTTCAAGTCACAGGACAGTGTTGATTCAATACCCTGACCATTTAAAACTGATCACCAACTCCATTTCACCATTTGTTATCTATGTGGTACTTTTCATCTGGAATTCATTCAGAACAACTTTCCAATGTACCACCACAAATGTCTTTTTCAACTATTGTTGGAAGATTTCCCCCTAAGATATAGAATCTATCCACATCTCATGATGAGCAAGTACTATTAGTCACGATCAGAAATGGGTAATTACTGCAAAGATGACAAGTATTTTTTTGAAGTATGATCAGTCTGTATATAGTACCTGTCAGAGTTTCAGGAATCATACAGATCTAGCTTCAAAGTCCATGATTAAATGAGCTGATTAACAGGCTTTCACAAAATAATAGTGAATGTCTAGTTACTGCTAATCGATAAGAACAAATGAGGACCATCTGAAAAATATGTTTAAAAGCAGGAATATGCTGCCCCTGCTATTTAACTATTGTCATACCAAGCCAATAAACGTATTTCAAGGGTAAACATGTTTTCTTCCGAACGTAAGAAAATGGGTGTCACTGTGAACATGACTGTGCTCTCACCCCAAGAAGTCCTCGTATAAGTGTGTCTGGTGCTCGTTCTGATATGTTGCCAACAAAAACAGTTGTTCTAGGCTTGTTGGTATCTTCTGCTCTCTCATTCTGAGGGTCAAAAGGGGAGAAACCGGTTTACATCCATACAATCAAATTCCGTTAACTTGCATACATTAAACTAAGATGTTTCCTGTATAATTGTGACAGTGGTTACATGAGGATGCATAAGGCAAGTTGTATTTTATTTAATTTCCACAAAATGTTACTGCATTAAGGTTTAGATCAAGTTTGCATAATATTCAATGGTATTGACAATCTCAAGAGGCAAATTTTAATTTACATCAAAAACATGTTGACGGGACTAGTGTATAGTACATCTTCTTCAGCCGTTGTCGATCCACTGCTGGATGCAGGCCTCAGCATGGTCTCTCCACTTCTCTCTTTCCCTTGCATATTTATACCAGTTGGCATCATGCCAGAATTGCCCTAGTTCATCTCTCCATCTCTTTCTTTGTCTGCCTCTGTTTCTTTTTCCGTCAAGAGGTGTCCATTCAGTAATTTTTGTACTCCATCTTCCATCTCTCCTTCTGGAGACACGGCCAGCCCATTTCCATTTACGTTGTTTGATTACTTTCATTATGTCCTTGACCTTGGTCTGCTCCCTTATCCATTTATTGGTTTTGCGATCTTTGTAAGTGATGTTGAGCATACTTCGCTCCATGTTATGTTGTGCAGCGGCTAACTTTCTCTCCATTTTAGTTGTTAGAGACCATGTTTCTGAAGCATATGTCATTGACGGGAGAGTGCACTGGTCATATACTTTCTTTTTCAAACACAATGGCAGATTACGCTTCATGAAGTGGCTATATCTCCCAAATGTTTGCCAGCCTGCTTTGATCCTCCTCCTTATTTCATTGTCTTGATTTCTTTCAGTAAGTGTGAATCGTTGACCCAGGTAGATGTATTCAGATACATGTTCCAACTGTGTTCCATTAATTGTGACTGGTTTGTGTTGAACTGATAAATCTGCCATAGTACATACCATTCAATAAAAACTTCACTTCGAATCATGTATTTCACATACTGCAATCCATCCATAAATTTTGCATACCATCCATCATAATCGCAGAACAAAGTATACTACCGGTATAAATGAATTTCCTACATAGTATGTGGAAATAACCTAGCAAATGTCACACTTACAGGTATTCTGGCAGATATGGGTTTCAGAGGTCTGACAGGGTGGTGTGGTGTGGTAGCAATGGTCTGAAGAGAGATAAGGAGAGAGTGCTTGATATTAAGCAAAATTAATAAAAACATGTTTCATTGAATTATTGGGCAATTACATGTAGCAAAATCCCATTGTTTGGATGTTGCTGGATATGTCACTATAATATCATGATCTGTAAAACTACGACTTATTGAAACCCTCATACAATGTACATATTCCCAAGTACCGTAAGTATTGTTTCAAACCACGTTTCATTATAAAATTCCCACTCAAAATGGGTGTAACTATGAAGTAAATATTTGGCAAGTGAATTAAGCTAAAAAAAACAAGAAAACAACTTACCCCAGGTGGTGTAGGCAGCAACCCAGGCATTCTCACATTGGATCTCACTGTAATAAACAGAAACAAATGAGCACATGATTTAATGCAAAATGTAGTATGAGGGAAGCAATTCATTTAACACAATACACCCTACATACACCATAGTTTGATAAGTACTTAGAATCTCATTTTTCAGTGCCTATAAAAGTATAATAACACTCATTTTAACATTCAAGGGGGAAATTCTTACAATTTCTTGAAAATATGTTAATTTCCATCAAGAAGTAGTAAGTATTTGACCCATTACCTTGTCCTGGAGGCAGTGAGCCAAACTGAGAGTAGTTTTGCCGCATGCCCGTTGGATATGCGCCTGGCACCCCAAAAGGTGGTCTCCCACCAGCAAACGACATGGGTCTGGTCTTCTCTCAAGTCGTGCGTGTCCTCTGTGCGACTGCTGTATTTACAAGTCTGCTCACACCAAATTCTGCATGACAAATGTTGCGAATAAAAAGATAGTGACCTCATTAAGAATTTTGTTGGCAAGCCTTCCTATAGCACATACACTTCACAGACAGTGACAGTGACTAAATATACAAATCATGTTTAAACAACAGTTTACAATATCACAGATTCAAATTTGCCTTTTTTAAATAATACATCGAACCAGGGTCAAGCTACATTGCATTTTCTTCCCAAAATTCCAAAAAATAAATAATCATAAAATATGCTGAAAAATTCAGCGTCAAATCAACTACACTGCCAATGGTCATGGACCTGTCTAAATCAATGTTATCCCACAAAAATTGGAAGCGTTTATAATGTTAACATGCTTTACTAGCCTTTCCTCAAACTTGGTCTTGGCTTTAACTGTGCACACATAATTCCACATTTGATTCCCTGACCCTTCTACTTCGATCTACCTGAATATATTTTGTGGAAATGTAACCATTCTAAATAAATACATTTCTGCAAATACATTAGCATTCAATAATGCTGATTACACTTGGGTCTGTCTACAGCAAAGGGATATCTTTGGCACAACTGAATCATTCGAAATTATGACCACCTTGCACCACCAAAATATGATAGTGTTGAATTACTTTCCTCCAAAATAACTTCAGCTAAAAAACTGCTCTGAATCAATGCTCATTATTATAATTTCTAAACTAAGCCGTATCACAGCGGTAACGGGACAGACAAGTTAGACCGAAAAATCAGTTTCTGTAGGACATTAGATCCACCAAGATTGAATCTGGCTCCTCTTAACACCCTATCTAGAGACTGAACATTACACCTGTACACTGTATGGCGATCGATGCGGGTCGCCATTTTGAATATGAAAACACTTATGCTAATGCATATATGAATAAGTAATTTCACACATGCGCACATTTTTTTCCCGCTCATTTACTGTGTGCTATGTTTTTTTTGTTGAACCGATTGACAATTTAAATATTCATAACATTAACAACCCGTCGAACAATCTGATGGGTCAAATTTATGTCAGACTCGAGTAGATTAAGAATGTCTGCGATAAACGTGTGATCGGCGGAAAGTAAGTCTTTAATTTTCACCTTTCGATTTTTGCGTGGGGATTTTAGTCCTAGAATTCATAAATTCATAATATAGGTATAGATCTAATTTTGATTGAAGTAGATTTGTTGCATCATAGCTTGAAAGATGTTAAAATTTCACTTTTTTAGACGAAGTAGCTTATGATATCATAAGCTACTTCGTCTAAAAAAGTGAAATTTTGTGAAAAATCACAAAATCCATTTTCCCATAGACTTTGCACGAATCAGGTAACTTTCTACTCAAGCGTGGGAACCTTGTATTTGCTTGTACGTTGTAAGAAACTGCCATTTTGCGTTCGGTGTGGATGAACCGTCTCTATTCGGGGGTAAGTCCAAAAATGTCATTTCTACAAGATTAAAGAATGCCCCGAATGAGACGGTTATTCCTGTCTACAGACGATTGTTTCAAACTCATCTGTCCCGTAGGCCGCGTAAAGTAACATTTGTCTCAGCAAATTTGTAGTTGTACTTGTACAGGGCAAATTTTATGAAGCGCACAAAACCTTGTAAAGTGCAAATCAAATATTGGCTGGTTTCTTCGATTGGTAAATTGGAATTTTTTGACTTACGAATACGAGAGAGCACATTTTGTCTAATTTTCCGAAAATCGTGTATTTTATTTACTAATAATGCATAAATACACAATTAATCGCGCAGCCAACTTTCGATAACGGGCACTGAGCAGAAATACGCGAAGGTCGGTTTCAAGGGTACATAATACTAGGGGCCGGTTTGTCATAGCCCCGGGACTGCTCCCGCGCAGCGGGAGCGTCCTGAGGGCTCGCCACCAATTTCCCTGCATGTCTGGTCCGACTACCGAGAAATCAACCCGTGCACATGAATGAATCACTCATTTCAAGTACATTTATCACACATAAATGGCCTAATGTATTGAATGTATACCTGAGCTATAAAATTGCTTGAAAATGCTAAGCAACGTTACATATTTCCTCTTCACATACAATCATGATCTTTGTAACAAATACGGTTTGCCGAGGCTGCCATCTTGGCTGCTTCAAAAACGTACACGGTAAAAGGGAACTGGCGCATGCGCATTAAGTTTTTCATCGCAGCTGCTGTCGTGCAATTTTGAACAACTTTAGGTCGAACACAATTTTTAAAAATACAACATGGATTAAATTCATCTTCAAACCAACTACGGAATTATTCAGGTATATATTTTACGTAAATATGTGCAATAAATTTGAGATTTGAGTTACAGAATTGCTGAAACCAACTAATATAATCACTGCTAATCTCGACTTCCTTACTTCAAAGCTCCGTGCTACGCAGCCCGCTCACTGCGTGAGCGGGCTGGTCGCAGTAAGTTTGTCATGTTTGTGGACCACTCACATGCAACATGGCCATGGTCCATAGATCTAAATCTAGGCCTACACATGTTACAGGTATTGTATATTATGGCTTGGGCATGTGATTGAGGACAGAATACGCGACGGCGGAGGCACTTACCATTCACAAATAATAGCGATGCGTTCAATATCTCCGACCTTCCAACAAATTTAAGTCACCAACACCCATTCGATGATTCTACGCCATGTCTCAGACTTTGTCTGCAGTTGTAAAAATATCTAAATTACAGATTATTAACGTTTCCAACATAATTTTAAACAAATTGTACCGACGAGAGTCGCGCTGCGAACGACAACTCTTTTAAGAATAGAAGTTAGCAGACATATAATTGGTCGGCGCTCGCGCGTGATGAGCGCGAATAGTGTCCGATTTAACGATTGCTGTGGATTGAAGATTTTTAACGGTAGGCGCGGTCTTGCCATAGAGCTCGATATCAGAGCTCTACATGGTCTTTGACTTAAATTATGAAAATAAAAAAAGATTGCCGCCCACAAACATCACTGGTCACACATACATATACACATGTATAGAGCATGTTTCGAGATGTAGTTATCATGATTATGGGGCTGAAAAAATAATTCATGAATTAACTTTTCACCCATTAATTTTGTGGAGCGTAGCATACACACGCATCATTGAGATAGAAGAGAGACCACCATGCATACATCCTTTTCATTACATAGGCCTTTTCTGGATACATATGGGGGGGGGTCAAACTGGAAGGTTTACCCGATGAGATGGCCAGGTTCAATGGTTGAGGAGAAAGGGGGGGTGCAACTTGACTGCTGCTTTGCATCATGGGTAGGAAACGTTAGTTTTACAGAAAGAGGGGGAGGGATTGAACCGCTTCCTGTTTTAGGCTACTTTATTCAAATGGGATGAAATACATGAAATAGCATTGGGATCTCTTACAATTTTGAAACATAACGTACAGACGGTAGGCTCGGGGATGGGAACAGGATTACATCAGAAAAATTAACGAAGCCAAATCGTGGAAGTGACAAACAAGCATCTGATTACTAACCGCTTATAACATAAGTAAACCAATATATGCCACACAAGTATTATGTTACTTTGTAGGAATGTAAGTCACCTGTCACTGCGGGACGTTGTCGGGTAAATAAATCCAACGAACGCGTAGAGGTGCAATCATCATGATCATAGTTAAATATAGCCTGTCGGTTGTCGTTATTATGACGGATATCACGCATATTATGTCGGATGTCGAGTGTGAGGATCGATGTCTATCATTGGTCTATAGAATTAGGGAATTCCCTCGACCAAAGTAGGAATATATTGAGTGGTATAAAAATGGCCTTGGAGCACCTACCACTTGTATACAACAATCATGATAACACACACATATACATACTCACACATGCTCATAGCACATTAGCATCAGTACGAATGAAGAAAGAGATGATATTTCGTAAAAATCATGCATTTTTGACACGTTTCAGATGTCCTATATTTCATCCCTATTGTAGTGGTATTTAGTCCGCTCTATGGGTATATCTAAAGTGTGAAGTTCTCTTATAGAAAATGCATTGTCCATGATATGCTATAATAATGGTGGAAAACACCAACGTCCATCAGGCGGGCAAAGTCACACAACACAGCTCCATTATCACAGTCACCATGGTACATTATTAACACTTAGTATCAAAGGAGAATGAAACCATTAAGATGAATTGAATTGAAGAGAAGCAGACAAATCAGAAGTCAGTTTGATTGATGTTTGAGAAAAATCAGACATATAACCAAGGAAGTTGTGGTGTTTTTTGTTTAAATTACGATTACTATAGCACTGTTTCCCGGTCACTAGCATTCGTGGGAAAATCCCTCATTCCGGCACTTTCATTGGACTATGTGTACTAGTGTGTACCACGCGGAAACGAGACAATATTCAAAGCATGATTCCTGGATTAAGACATTTTAACACAATAACTGCCTTATGATATGTCTGATTTTTGTCAAGCTTTTCCTCATCTGTGTTTCTGATATTGCTATGATTTTATTCAAGTCATTTTATATTAAGCCTTGGGTGAATTCCCCTTAGCAATCACAAAATAGGCTAATCGACGTACGTCATTGTTCTCTTTAATATACAGATTCACAATCATGAATCGGATATACTGCGTTATAACACTCTTGACTCTCGAGCACATGCAGCTGGGTAGCAATTTGTAGACCTATACGCTTGTCTCTGTAAGTCATCATGTTCTGCCCGGTTTCTCTCAGAGAACCACTTTGTAAAATCATGATAACGGGCTCCGCTCGAACCCTACAGTAAACTTTACTTAACATTTCCACTCAGTCTTATTGTTTGAGAGAAAGGGACAACAATCAAAGTAATGATTGGGAGAGAGGATGACCATGGGTGAGAGGGAAAGACCGTCAGACACACGCACACACACAAAGAAAGAGAGAGAGAAAGAGATGGGGGGAGACAGGAAAGAAGATGGGGATGTGTGTGTGTGTGTGTGTGTGTGTGTGTGTGTATGTGTGTATGTGTGTGTGTATGTGTGTGTGTGTATGTGTGTGTGTGTGTGTGTGTGTGTGTGTGTGTGTGTGTGTGTGTGTGTGTGTGTGTGTGTGTGTGAGTCTAAATCGTAAACGTAATCCTCGGTTCAATGATGATGCACGTCGAGTCAGACGGAGAGCAGAGAGAAAATGGCTGAAATCCCTAACTGATGACGATCATGAAACTTTCAAGACAGCAAACAAACATGTAAAAGAAATCATAACACAGGCTAAACATAAATGCCTGAAAGACATTTTGTATAATGCCAACTCTAAGATTGCTTTGTTCAAGTTGTGAACAGCCTGTTAATTGAGTAAGAATAAGAGAATGCTTTCAACATAATTATGATAAAACAGCTACACTTGGAAATGGTTTTGGTGGGATTTTTAATTGTAAAACAAAATCAAGGCAATTAAAAAAGCATGATTACTCTGACCTAACTTATAAAGTACAGGAAATATTGATGTACCTATCTCTTATACAGGTTCTGTACTATCCAATATGGCGAGTTTAATATTATTAGTGTGAAAGATATCAAAAGTATTGTCACAAACATTTCTAATCCTTCCTATCTAGTAGATGCACTGCCTACTTGGCTTCTTAAGAAACACGTTGATTATAATGTTGTATTTTCAACACAGGTCGTCAGCTCTTCATTTTAGTGAGGTATTTTTTCCTGACATAGCACATCAAGCTATCATTACACCCATATTAAAAAAGCAAAGTTTAGATATTGAAAATCTTCAAAACTATAGACCTGTATAAATTGAAATGTTGCAAAGCTTCTGAAGACGGACAGTCAATCTGCCCGAAACGTCGAGTCCACCTCTCTACTCATCAGCTCTTCAATCTTTGTGGTTTACAGTCCTTTTCAGGACTTCACTCATTCGAAAGAATACTCTGCTTTCAAAATCTCCACTTTCTCGCCTATCCAATTCATCTCCAATTCTATCCACTTTTCATCATCTCAGTCCTTCCAGGACTTTACACATGGTGTACCGTAAACCTATCTCGTTGTTGCAAAGCTTATTGAGAAGGCGGCAGCTTCTCAGCGTATTGACCATCTCAACTGAAATAACTTAAATTGTCCTCTTCAATCTGCCTATAGATCCAATGACAGTACTGAAACAGCTCTTTTAAAGTTACAAACTGATGTATTTTGATCAAGGTAAATCCGTCATTCTGGTGTTACTTGATCTGCGACACCGTTAACCATGAGACACTAATTCATAGATTGCAAACAAAATATCACAGGTGTTACTCTCACGTGGCTGGAATCGTATCTCACTGCATTGTCATCCTGTGTAACTATTGAAAGGGAGCTATCTGGGCCATGGTCTGTAAACTTTGGTGTACCTCAGAGGTTAGTAGGCCTACTGTGGCAGGATCACTTCTGTTTATATTATACCTGACTCCTGTATAAGACATTACGAAGAAATACAACATTAATTACATTCTTTATGCAGATGAAAGTCACTTATATGTCCCTTTTGATTCATAGTGTGTTGACGGCATAGAAACAGCAGTCCAGCAACTTTCATTGTGTATCTCTGAAATTAACTCTATATTCTATTAAAACTGAGCTCATTATACTTTCTGTGTCCATCCGCCACAGCGAGAATAATATTTGAAATTAATTGTAAATCATCAGTCCATTTCACCCTCATGAGTCTTGGGATGGGCATTGATTTGTCATTCACACTGGCATCCCATGTTAATTTAGTCGATCGCAGAGGTACGTAATTACCATCAAAGAAATATAAATATGGTGTATTAAAAATGAATTACTATTGAAACTTGCCATCATGCGGTCAGAACGTGATAATGTCCAGATTAGACTATTGTAATTTACTGTTCTCCGTTTTATTCAGTATACATGATAGGAAAAAGTTGCAAACAATTCAAAACCGTGCAGCTAGACTGATATTTGGTTTAGGTCGTGGAAAACATGCTACCCCACTACTAAGAGAAATCCATTAGCTTCCCATTCAAACACGCATTTGCATCAAACTTTGTATGTATATATACAGTACATTAAGATTCTCTCACACTCTGCTCCTGCCTATCTTCAAAAGATGGTTTCCTGTATGTACCTGCCCGAACATAATGCGTTCAATTTCAGATAAAAGCCTATTGAAAATTCGGAAAAACGTGATTTCAATTGGTGACAAAATTTTTAGTATATCAGCTCTAGAAACATCGAATAGACTCCCACGTAATATAAGAGAATGTTCCTCATTAGAAACATGCATATTTTCATTGAGCTTTTTCTGTTCCTTTTTCATTCATATTGCATTATTTTAAGATTGTACGCGCTATGGCCCTTCTGGTATAACGCACGCATAAATACCCGTATTATTATTAAGTTGGAGAGTATGGGGTGAAACACGAAAAAGAAGAGTTTTCTTCTCCGCAGTTTAAGTTTTCAGCATGTTCAGCTATGCCTCTCCGCGATGGCTTGCAGCGTCAGAGCGGATGTGGCACAGAGCAGCTGCCAAGGACCTCCGGTACTTGCTGCTTACACCACCAAGGATGATGGGATTGAGCCAGAACGTAATGAAGACCAACCAGTAGATGAAGAACCTCACTGCGGGAGGATAGCCGCTCTCCGTGCCGCTGCTTACGAAGGTTACCATGGCGATGAGATACGGCGTCCACACCAAGTAGCTGGCGGCGACCACCGCACACAATGTTATGGCACTTTTGTACTCTTTGGAAAACGCCTGTTTGGGATATGGATGGTTACTTCGCGATGTCCTGCTCTGAAGAGCGAGAGCCTGCCGTCGGATAAGGTCGTCCCGCTTCTGCTGGTTCCTTGCAATCCAGAGAAGGTGGGCGTTGAGGACAGTGACGACGATCACGAGAGCGCAAGGGACAAGGCCATACCCCGCGATCACCCTGGCGGACGACTGTTCTGCCCCGGACGCGTATGTGTTTCCGACATAGTAGCAGATGTCGAGGTGCACGCTGTGAGCTGATTGAACCAGGCTAAGCGTTAGTCCAGCGAGTATCGCCATCAACAGGAGTCCTTGAACACACCTTCGGGTCAAGATCGCTTGGTAACGAAGAGGGCGCGTCACGGCAACGTACCGGTCAATGGTCACCACGAAGAGAAGCATTTGAGAAGACAGCACGAATAACAGAGTCGTGCCGGTCACGACGTTGCATGTAACCACATCCGAACTGAACAGCGCTAACAAATCCCCTTGCATGAAGAAAAGTATTTTAACCCCGTAACTAGCCAAGCCCCCTAAAATGTCGACAAAAGACAATAGTCTCAGACACATCCGCAGGTTCTCGGTGAACAGACATGGCGTTCTGCTGAGGATGTGCAGGTGAATGAGGTTTAGGAGAATAGTGAGGACCAGACCTATACACTCCACACTGACAACGCCGGCATTGTTATATTGCTGCGTGGTGTTACTTTCCATTTTAAGAAACCGTAGGCCTATAGACAGAATGATCCATGCTTTTCGAGCCTAGTTTGTCAATATAACGAGTCTACGTGCGAATATGATCAACAATATTCATCAGAGCGAACCGACTTTTTGTTCCTCTTTGCAAGTGTCAAATGTATAGCCGGTGATATTGATACAGATGATATCCGATTTGAAGCTGAAACAAAATGTCAACACTTCCGACTTCATGATTCCCATCATAAGAAGGCTCAGGTCCCGTAAACAATGTTCTTATATTGCTGTAAAGCAAACGTAGCTTCAATCGTACGTTTCAGTACAATGAGAAAAAAAACACCACTCTCTGTTCCAGTGTTATGTTTCACAGGCTAACTCCAAGGCGGAAATGCTTCAAAAAATTTGTCACGTCCATTTATAAAAAGATCACCATACTACATGGCAGTCCCTATCTGTTACAACCAGTGACCAAACACAGCTGCCAGAGTACTGTTTTGGCGCTCAAGGGCAGTCTGGGAACCGAGAGCAGAGAATGAAAAAAAAGTGCATCTGTACTTCGTAAACGATCGAAAGTAATAATACCCGTACATTTTGCTAGTGCGTGACTATGTGCCATGTAGCATACCATTGATTGCGCCGCTTCTTCTGTGAAAAAAAAACTCATTTAATATTTGGATTTCATACTTCCTTGTTTCTAGGGCCTACCCCTTGGTTATTTACGAAAGGAAGTTAATGCTTACTGATAAAAGGATCCACCATGGTATCAAGCATTTCCTAACACCATCAAAAAAAAAAGTTCAGTGTTAAAGTTCCTTAATGCATTCTGAGTAAAATATATGTGTATAGATCTTCCGCCTACCGATGAATAGAATTCTAATGAACGTAATGTGTTGGTAAGATTACGTCCATTCTCACACACAATTTATACACCATATACGAATTCGTATATAGCGGAGGACACTGATCACGACGTAACAAGCCTTTCATGGCTCAAATAGGGTAGTTTTCTGTTGACTTGTGCGCGTTGGTACTTTTTATAATATCCCGGTACCATCTTTCTATTTTTTTTAAGTGTGTCACGTATTTCCGCATAATTATTTTGTCATTTAAACGTTCTGTTTCCATGGTGAGAGTATACTAATCACTGTTTAAAAAATAGTAAAACTTTCGGGAACACCATGTGGTTGTAGACTTGTTTTTCATTCATTTACATGATGGAGCACGCTATCCTTACTACTGGGTGTATGCCTAAAATTTCTTTGTAAATTGAAATTACCCCAGAAAGCCCTTTCACTAAACCAAAAAGAATACAACCACATGGTGTTACCGAACGTTTTACTATTTTCTAAATAATATTTATTAGTATTTTGTCATAGTTGAATTACTAATCCCGTCAAATCAACAACATCAGAACAAATCGCTTACGTCAATTATGCTTGGTGATCGTGGCGATTGAAAGCTATCGTATCGTTCATGCTGGCGTGGAGTGTGTGTGACCGTCTCACCTGCAATACGTTTGCCACGTACATTAAAACCGATGATATTCGATACAACTCGTCCTTTTTTATTCGCCTAAATAAAATTCGTCCACTCTAACATGTCTTTGACTGATGATGTGAAGAGGAATGCAACGTTCAGCGAACCTACTTGACCGAGTTGAATTGTGTTTTTTTTTTTTAATGATTTTTTTTTTAAATGATTACAAATCAGTTTCAACTCAAAGCAAGCTGAAATTGTCAAGGGGTGTCCAATTTTTTAGGGACATATCTTGTGAAATTTCATTAAACTTTTCTTGTGATACTTAGTAATCCTTGAAATATTTTTTGTGATATTTTCACTTTTGGACAAATATGGGCCTCAAATCGTGTGTGTATGAGATAACCATATCAGAACAAGTGGTATCACACCTGTTAATCCACTAGCAACTGCCATCACAGCTATCAAGTGCAAGGCCTAGCCTACGGGAGGCACTGAGGCGGCTTTAGGCCTCAGGTTCAGTTTCTCAAAAGGAACCCTGAAATTTGACTCGTATGGTTTAGTCAGGGAGTTGGGAGCAACTCCCTGGTTTACTAATCATGCCTTTCAAGTTAACCTTTAGGCCTATGAGATATTGGCGGGTCGTTTAAGGGTCTAAAGACCTACTGCGTCAGCTAGAAACCCGGCGGGATTACAACATTATTGTAAATATTACTTTCTAAACGTCTAATTAATCAGATCAAACATGCTGTTAATCATGAGTGATACATTTCTTGTCAGACTTTGAAACAAGATACGATGATGTAGAAACAGAATAAAACTATTACTTAGAACTCCAACTTGCCGTGCTTACTCAGGTCTAGTCTCCGGAGTGGACCAAAAAGGCTACTCACCCATATTGGAATAACCATCTCATTTGGGGCATTCTCTAATCGAAATCACAATTTTTTTTTTTTTTACATTCGCCCCGAGGGGAGCCAGATGCAATCCCAGCGGATCCAGTGAATTTTCGGTTTAACCCACCCAAAACCTATTTGAAATACAATTGCAAGGGTTACTTATTTGAATGATATGACACTTTAAATGTTATGTTTCAAAAACTGGACCGTGTGGCTCATGTTATGATTTTACATTACTTTTGTCTATACTTAGAGGAAAGCGCTGCATTATTTCTCGAGTCGGGATAGAGAGGGGGAAAGAACCAGATGTGAGCAAACATGCAAAGACCACGTAGAGCGCATCAAAAGCAAAGCAGCGCTCCACGCAGCGCTCAAAGGTCTTTGGACGTGAGGTCGATCTCGCAATATACGCGAATTTATTCGAGGCGAGATGATATTCTCTATACAATTACACGTACTGCATGAACGTCGTATGGGGACCTCTTTTTGCCAACATGAATCTCCAGCATTTACCCTTTGTCGTTTTCTTCTTGAGCCTCATATCACTCGAGGCTAGTGCCATCTCCTTTATGTTAGCTGCTAATGTCAGAAGATGCCTGAAAGATGAAATTCATAAAGATGTGCTGGTAACAGGAGACTTCAAATTGTCGGAGGCACCAGGACACAAAACATTATTGCAGGCAAGTGTTGAACTGCCACTGGAAACACAGTGTAAACCGTACAAGAAGCTAGAAGTGCATAGAAAAACGTTGCGGATGCATGTTCAAATATTGTACTAATATTGTTTTAAGTGTATGAAATTGAAAGAGAAAGCGGCCCCAAAACTGGCCCCCAGTTGAATGGTTGATTATCTTCAGGATGCAGGTATGTGCCCCCCCTTACTGCGACCAGCCCGCTTACGCAGTGAGCGGGCTGCGTTGCACCGAGCATTGGTGCAAGGTAGTCGAGATTAGCAGTGATCATTTTAGAAAATATCATCAATTATATTGCACAGAACTTAAAGTTATTGGACACACTTAAGGAGAAAACTTACATGAATACTTCCGTAGTTGCGTCGAAGATGAATTCAGTCCATGATGTTTTTTTTTTCTTGAAAACGTACCATCGTACAGCGGTCAGAATTAATGCAGCTGCGAAACATGTATATGAAGATTGCCGACTTTTTGAAGTTTACGCGCATGCGCCAGTTCTCTATACGATTCGTGTGTGTTACGTTTTCAACAACAACCCATTACCGCAGCACTCTTTTCGCATCATTGTTTTTTTTTAGCTGCTAATGTGTTCATTATTGTTGTTCATTATTATTGGAACAGATTTTATATTCCAATTTTTATTTCATTGTATTTAAAATTTTATTTTGGAGCATTTATTATATTTTGCATATTTATGTTTGTCCGTAATTTTTTGTTTTGTTTTTAAGAGCCACTTTTTTCAACCTAATAACGCCATCCCGCTAAGCTAGATTTCAGTGATGGTGCAGTGGTGCACGGTATTAGGAAAGTTGGAAGATTCGGAACTATTTCTCTTACAAAATCCTTGATCCGCCACTGAAGTTTATAACATAGAATTTAATTATATTTTGGTCACTTTAAATGACACAATTAATGAAAATCAGGTTGATGATTTGCACAATCAAAACAATAAAAAAATCACTTTTATCATGCATATTCATCAATAGCGCTAAATACGGTCATCAGAGCGAAAGCGTCATCATCATGAATATTATTTTGCACATGCCTACGAAGTCAATAAACAGCCAAGATGGCAGTCTGGAAGGACCTCGTTTTGTTAGACCATGATTAGACAGACACATGAAGGGGAAATTGGTAACGTTACTCAATATTTTCCATCATTTTCTTTAGGCCTGAGTCGAATCGATTATTAAGCCGGTGTTCGATCGAAGAAGTCGAACTCCGATTTCGTTTTGATGAATTCGATGCATCGATGAAATTACCAAATTGACTAGAAAACACAAAATCTTTTGTTTGATAGTCCTGTTATACACAATTTATCTTCATATTTTCACAATCTTAATTTGCTTACTTGGTTCCTACTCTCTTTTGTGAGTTTTGCAGGTAACGCATCAAGAGAATGAACAGGTCGCTTGATGATCAAGCAGCTACTACATACTTGGATTTGATTCGTTCACTATTATATACAGCGCAACGCGCGCCACAACAGTCCATAGACTTTGTACAACGGATAGCATCGTGTGTTGTGAAAACCCGGAAATACAGTGGCAATCGTGCGTAAGGCTCATTTGCATACACGCTGCCGACGTAAAGACTAATAGAGCGTCTCCATACAGCGATTCGGAGACCACTGATTGGTGCATCGCGTAGATCACGTCATAACCACGTGGTCGCCAAAATAGTGATAACGATATCCGGTCACGTTGTCCGAAACCCGGAAGCGATTTTTCGACGCATTAGGGTTACGGAAAAAAAAAATCGCAACCCGGAACCTGATTGACTTTCTGCCCGTTGCAATAGACTCTGCAGATTCCAACCTACATACATGTATACGATGCCATATTGACGCTAATTTGTAAGATTTTGACGGAAAAACAAGAAGTAATCGAAATTCGCTTACATGTGCAGTATTGGTGAGAAAATAGATTCTCCGAGAATACCTTTCATAATTCATATAAAATAAAGGAAAGTGAAATTCTAGGTCGATTTTGGTACGAGGTGATAGAGAATTGCACGCTTGTTTTGGTGGAATACTATGTGGGGAAATGGAAGGATTGCACTGCGTATGCTTACTATATTTTCATTCATAAATTGGCTCTTGGCAGTGGCTGGGTGACGTCATGTATCGATGCATCGATGTTCGATCGGCGCAAAGCCATCGAACACCGGTTTCTGAAAAAATCGATATGACTCAGGCTTAATTTTCTTACTTCAGACATATGGAAGTTACATTCAACCATTCATATGTGATAAATATACTTGAAATGAGTAATTCATCCATGTGCACGGGTCGATTATTCATTAGTCGCACCCGACATGCCAGGAAATCGAGGGCTCGCCCCCAGTTTCCCGGTCCCGGGGCTGGTACCCTCCCATACCTGCTACATGTGTAACATACTTGCTGTATATATACACATGTTCAGGTCCATAGCCTAGGGAATTGTGGATATTGTGCACATAAATTGTGGTGACTTCAAAACCATGAATTCTTGGACTGTTTTCAAGTCTTCCAAAGATTTATACATTAATTCCATGTCCCCAAACCTTAAAAATAATATCAGCTTACCAATTCATTAGGAGAAAATCCAAGATTTATTCCCGTTCAGCTTATTCATTAGGAGAAAATCCAAGATTTATTCCCGTTCAGCTTATGTAGTAGCGTCTGCTCTCTGCTATGTTTACACGTCGAATGACCGTATTAGCATACGAAAAGAAATTTCCACCGTGACTAGTCTTTATCAAAGTCTGATGGCATTATTAAGCTCATAATTTGTAGAAGCTCATATGTCAAGTTTTGTAGCAGACAAAAAATAAAAACATTGTACCCAGGTTATAATGTGTGTCATTGAATATAAATAAATAAAACTGCCAACTTAATGAGATTTTGTCATTTATTTCTAAATTATAAATCGTAACAACATTTAAGCACAAATAATATCGCGAGGGCTATTGTGTGCACAGCCTGGATGTTTACAAACATGCTATCGGCACTTCTTTCGCTGAGCCAACTATCGTCCTCCCCGTTACATGTCAAATAAGGGCTAGGGGAGCTACAAACTTTTACACGAAAATTTCCTGAGGTTAGAAATCTGACAAGCGGTGAAACCTGATTAGCAAAACTATTTAGAATTGTGAGTAAAAGATTATGTCTTTCATTTTAATTTGCGAATCATATTCCAATTAGTGCAAGGAAGACGGCCTGCAAGTGATTTCAATTAATTTACGCAAATTAAATAGTGATGCGTCTTTGAAATTATAGGCCGTTCTGCCTTACTTCGTACACACGGCCTATGGAGTTTGAAGCTGGTGGTGCCCCCACACTACACTTAACTTAGTTCGTGTGCCCAACAATTTTAAATTCCCCATGGCATGATCTTTAGACACTTCATGAAATGATGATCATGATGATGTCAGTGTTAACTTAACATTACAGGCTTTGGAGGGGTATTTTATACAAGATCGAACAGCGATTTTCCTTATTATATATACAGGCACCTGAACGTAACTGACCATCAGGTGCCCGTGTACGATTTGTATGGAGCTTGACATAGAAAGGCAAATGCGATGATTTGAAACATGGCATGCGCTATCGATATTGGGTGCTTGTATACATTTTGTACGGGCCTTGGTATCTACAACAACAGCTCTATATCTGTAGTGAATGCAGTGTTTTGAGATGGGCACAAGTTGGCATGTGAAAGTATACCTGACCCATCTATAAATGACTGATTTTGACACAGAAAGCAAACTCAACAAGACATCATGTTTCCTAAAAAATGATACTTACACTGCAGCTCAAAGGAATTGGCATAGGGAAAGGGAAAGGGAAGGAGCCGCCGCAGTTTAAAACCGCGGTATATTTTGTCCAGTTCAGCATGAAACACGATGCTTTAGCCTAAAAGGCATTCTGTTTCACGCTGAACTGGTCAAAATATACCACAGTTTAAAACTGCCTTTCCCTTTCCCTAGGCCAGTTCCTTTGAGCTGTAGTGTATACAGGGAAACCCCGTTATAACGAGCACGGGTATAGCGAGAACCCTGTTATTACGAGGACATTTCTTGGGGCCCGATTTTTCTTCCATAGACCTCCATGTATTCTGTTTTCATATAACGAGATCGGCTATAGCGAAATTTCTGCTATAACGAGGCAAATTCCCAGCCCAAGAATAAGGAAAAAGAAAAGAAATCAACCCCGTTATTACGAGCACTCCGTTACAGCCACGCCGCGCAGCGAGGGAACAACAGCACATATAGTCAAGCAATTTTCTTTGCGCCGTTAAACACTGATCACACACACCGTGCAAGAATCCACACACACACACAGCCACACATGCATACATGTCCACATTATGTGCGTGCGGTACTGTCTCTGCCAGAGCCGTATCTATACAGCTAGCTCTGGGTACTGCATGCCCCCGCGAAGTCACGCATGCACATAGCGCCTCTACACACATGCGACACAGCGCGTGTACGACCGGCCGTGCCTGGAGATTGCATTCAATGATCATTCATTGCATACACGCGGTCATGCCAGCAGGCACGGCCGGGTAAATGAGCCTCCCGCTGCTTCATTTGTCGGTAAACGGAGGCGTTGGAAATATCATTTATTTACGTTTCCAACAGTGCTGTAAGATATTTTAGTGAATTGTTAGCTAGTGAATTCAATGTAGAATGCTTGCAAAGCCATTAAAAGATTACAGTACTAACGGTAAATATGTTATTATTTGTGTAGTCCTATATATGCATTTTTTCTGTATGTATTGATCACGTACTGGTATAGCGAGCAATCGGCTATAGCGAGGAAAAAGTGTGGGTCCCGATCCCCTCGTTATAACGGGGTTTCCCTGTATTCTAAGGATCATCTTTAACCACCAGAGAAGAACGTTGATCGATGAACAGGCGCAGTCGTAAAGCATCATTGGATTTACGAAAGAAAAAAGAAATATAACAAAATTTTTTTGTCTGTTTGGTTCCTAATAGGTCACCGATTCGAAGGGTCATACTTTGTACACCAGGGATGATGCGACGGAAGGCAAGTTCGCATTTACCACCGACGACTATGACACCTATGAAGTCTGCTTCATGACCAAAGTTCCTGCTGGTAAGTTCCTGCTGGTATCCATTCATCATGAAGCAGCACACACTAATGTAACGTGTAATGTGGCCCATTTGCAAAATTTGCAAAATGGCTACACTCCTTTAGATATAGGCTCTGCTTTGATGAGGGGTATGCTGATAGCTTATCGAGGTGACTCAGTGACTGTATGTTGCAAATAAATTCATACAAATATGAGTGATTTATAATTTTCATTATTTAATGTCAATGTTCCAATCAAAATATTACAGAGTCAGTCAATTTTACATTGGTTTGAATAAAAAATGGGGAAATCCTGCTATTGTACAACATAATATGTTATCTCAATATAACATGTCTACATTCAAGAAATATACAAGATATTTTCTTTTATTGAAAATTTAAATGTCAGAAGTGATATTTTTTTATTTGCAATGACAAATGAAAAAAAAACATTAAAAACTTACGTGCTGTGTTTTTGAAAGGAATAAGCCTCTCCCACAGATTCTGCCAAACTTACCAAGACCAGACAAGTTACATAAATGTGTTTTTAGTGCTTGAACTGAAGTTTTGACCACCAAACCAAATGGAAGAATAAATGGAGAAAGGTACAGGTTCAAGAATTAAATGAATGCCAAACTCGGTTGACTCCCAACTATCAGATGTGCTCTTATAATACAAACAATATTGGCATTTCTTTTGAGAAGTCTTATATTTGTACAGTACACTATGACCTACCTTTTACATTTTTTAACACCGCTTCAAAGGTATGCGAGCAGGAGAGAGAGAAGTCAGCGTTGTCTTGAAGCATGGAGTGGAGGCTAAGAGCTATGAAGATGTAAGTAATACAAGAAGATTATGAAGTAAACAGAACACTTATTGGATTAAGTCCTAATCTTATCGCAAATTATGATTTGATAAGGGATGTTTATTTTATTGTCTTATTTATGAGAATAATTTCAGAATTCATTAATTGACAAAGAACATTTACTTCATGTGCTGTCAGAAGTGTATTATTTAGATCGAGACAATCTGATAAATAAGATTTTGGTTGTTTTTTAACTTATATCATTGATTTCTGTCGTGTTTAGATAATGATAAATTAAATTCTAGTAGTGTATTAGCCATTGGAATATATTTATGGAGTATTTTTGGCAGTGAAACATTAATATTTTTTCTTAGGTTGTAATTCTTACACTGTTTTGTAACCAAGGCTATAAAAGCTTTTTACTTCAGTCAGATACGAAATGTTGGTATCAAAGTGGACTTCATCTCAATGTGTAATGTAACAATAGGCAAATTGAGTGTCTCAAAGGTAGTTTGCACACTTAATATTTGTAGATTTAAAGTAGTGATATAAGTTAAATTTTTCACAACAATATAAACTTGTTAATCAATGTATATTACTAAGAATTTTAATATTGCACTTATTCCCCTACTCCGATCCTAAATCATCCCTGCTTAGCTGGCCAAATCCGAGAAGTTGAAACCGATGGAGATTGAACTGAGGAGGCTAGAGGATCTCTCCGAAGCTATTGTCAATGATTTTGGGTACATGAAGAAGCGGGAAGAGGAGATGAGAGATACAAATGGTAAGAGACTCACCGAGTTGAAAGCACAAAATTTCATTGAGTGATGTGTTATTGGTGGAATGCATTTGTGTTTGAAATGATACTTGTGGGCAATAATGAAGAGAATTGAATGATATTCTTTCACCAGTATTCGGTTTAGTTTGTTAATTGGCAGATTCTCATTTGATCCCATGTCAACTTTGAGTAAAACAACAATTTATTGGTTTTAACAGTTTTTCTGCAAAAAGAAGAAATATATGAATATGTCAGCAGATACAGCTTACTCTCGATACAACGAGCACGGATATAACGTGGTGGTTTCGTTATAACGAGAGAAATCTCTCGGTCCCAAAAGTTTCTACATGCAAACCTATGGTGCAACACGTCGCTTACAACGAGCACGGTTACAACGAGATTTCGTTATAACGAGCTTATTCTGTTGACCCCAAGACAAAGAAAAACATAACAATTGCGTCCCGTTACAGCGAGGAAGGAAAAATCGAGACATGAAAACACCGGCACCGCAAGGAGCCAGGCACACATGTTGGAATACACGTCCACACAACGCGAGCATGTGCACAGTTTCTAATACATCACTCCTTCGCGATCGCACAGCGTACGTACATTGAAAGCACATGGTTTCCAAGTCCGATCCCATCACGGCAATCAATGATACACGGCGCGTGCTGAATTGGGGGCGCATTGTTTCTGATACATCACTCCTTCGCACAGCGTACGTACATTGAAAGCACATGGTTTGCAAGTCCGATACAATCACAGCAATCAATGATATACGGCGCGTGCTGAATTGGGGGTGTGTCTGATGAGCAGCGATTGATTGGGTTTTTTGACAAAAACAAATGTGATCTCGGACGGGTGAAGTATATTTCACACACTAAAATATGACAATGACAGATTTGAAGAGATAATAAAATATTCTTCTTGAAATTACAATACCGCTGGAAATCATCACGATACAAAATGAAATACATGTATAAGCATGCAGGGCAGCGTTAATCTTATACATAGAACCCCCCTCGTAATAATTTTGGAATGACCCACAAAGAAAGTGCCGATCATACCGGTGTTGCTACGTCGTCGTGCAAAACCTCAGACGAGCGAGACGCTCTTATCTAACTCCACCTTCCCCTCATATCCCGGCCGTTCAACCCGTTGCGCCGCCTATTCTCTTGTTTGTCCAAACAACGAAACCGCATGTTTTCTTGTCCAGAAGAGTACGATAACAATTGACCTGTTCGTTTACTGCAAAATAACACCCATCTTATCGGGAATGGTATATAATTCATTGAATGCAATTAGTTATTAAAAGGTCAAAAATATATCAAGGTAGGATGATGTGTTAAGCAAAAATAAATCCCCTTTTCAGTTTAAAAACGCATGTTTCCAATCCCTCTTCAGTGTGATAACGCACGATCCAATCCCCTTTTTTCAGTTTGATAACGAATGTTTCCAAGACGGCTATGGATATGAAAACATAGTAAAACACAATGAACACACAAGCACACATGTTCCAATGTATTTTATTGTTTTTTCTTCTGTTTGGATACAACGAGGTTTCGTTATAACGAGGAAAAAGCCCTGGTCCCGACGACCTCGTTATATCGAGAGTAAGCTGTGGTACTGTGTATCGTTGAATAATCATGTTACCATGCATTGCTAATTTGACTGAAATATGAACATTGTATATTGGAGTCTATAGAGTTGCATGCTGATATTCACCAAAAGAAACAATAAATTACTGGTTGGTTCATTTCTAGGAAATGTGTCAGTTTCATAAAAGGCAAATTTAAGATTGGTCTTGTTGTTTTGATTGGTCTTTTATGGTTTCTTTTTCTTGTACTGTTTCTTCTTTCAGAGTCAACAAATTCCCGAGTGCTCTACTTCAGCATTTTTTCCATGGTGTGTCTAATGAGCTTGGCGACATGGCAGGTGTTTTATCTCCGACGATACTTCAAGTCCAAGAAATTGATCGAATAAACTTTGTGCATTGTGCCTTTCTCTCCTTTCATTTCTCTTTGTTAGATTCCATCTTTCACTTTGTAGTTTTAGGTTCACTATTTGAATTAGGAATATACTAAACTACAAGTTATGTACACATATATACTGGTATTTTCTCTTCAAGTCTTGGATTTTTGTTCCAGGCTGAACTTTGAATGCGTTGTTAAAAGTATTCTGTAATCATGCGATATTATGTGTAGATCTTTGCTCTTTTCCTCATCCAAAGCTTCCACTTAAAAATTTAATATCCTTGTCTTTGCTACATTATACTGATTTATCAAATCTTATTTGATTTTCCTGATATTATTCATTTTTCTTCAGAAAGTTAAAATGATTCCAAATATTACTTTTAACTGTTTTTTCAGTATAATTGGTCGTCTAAATTAACTTTTTTTTTTTAGTTACGAGTTTCAAGGCATAAATTCTTCTCTTTCTCTTTTGTAAGTTTAATGGATGGGTAGAAAGCCACAAGTTAGCAATAGAAACTAAAAACACATAAGGATTTTATCCTCTAAAAGCTCAACAACAGTTGTTTAGTATTACAACAAATTGTAAAAAAAAACTTAATGGAACTGGAATGTTATTTTGTTTTGGTTTTTTCAGATAGCTTTATTGTGAGCAATTCTGCATCACAAAAGTTGGTCCATGGACCAACATGTTTGATATGCTGAGATTTATGTTTGCACTTGGAAAAGTGTACAGAATAAGAAGATTTAGAGACATGAAATATGCAAAATATGCAGAATTAGAATTACATTTCATTTCATTGTCAAGAATGATGTAGATACATATCTGTAAAATTTTGTTGGCCTGGTGGATACAATCTGCATGTATTATATCCCATCTTTTGGGGTATATAAACTGTTAATATTACTTCTTTTGTTTGTTTTGTTTTGTTTTGTTTCTCTGATATTGAATGTGTATTTTATTTTGAGATCAAATTTTGGAGAAGTTTGGGTTACCAATGAGAGCTCATGTGGTTTAGGAGCACAACCGAAAAACTTTTATTAAAAGCATGTAGAGTGTGTCCATGTTGTTCAAATTGTGCAATTTGCTTAGATGCAACTATGAAGAATTAAACTTCAAGCAAGTGCACATGTTTTTCTCAAAATGTTCATGATATTAAATGTATCATAAAACGTTTCAGGGTTATGCATGAATGTAATGTAGCTTCCTTTAGTGATGATAACCATCATATTTCTGTTGTTACGACTGATAGGACAGAATGATATGTCATGGAACCTGAGAAGGATGTCCTAATCGTGCACATTAGTCATGTCAGGATATGGAAAATCTTAAGATATGCTAGTTTTACTCCAGATCTTGTGTGGAAACTGAAAGTATTTATTGTTATGATTTAAAATTGTATAATCTCTTGTAGACTCATTGCAAGACTGCTGCAAATAAATTTGAAACATCATGTAATAATGTAAGTGGTACATGAACATGTTTGTGATTACAGTTTGAACTGTTGGATTGGAATTTTTACTTTAGATTATTCTACATGCAGTGTATCGATCTTAATATAGTACCAAATAAATTTTCCACTGATCTCAAGATATTCTTTGTTTTCCCATTTTGTTTTCATGATTCTGACAGTTACATGTACAGTATTAATCAGGGTTATGACATGCACTTCTTTATAATTGTGAATGACACTGTATACACTAAATGCAAGATGTAGCAGATCCTTTTTGCAGACAAATCTAATAAAAGTGCATAAAACACAAGTAAAACATGTAACTCCACTTTGTGTAATACATGTATCAAAGTTAATGAAGACATAGAATTCGAAAAAGCAAAACACCTTCCTTGTCTGCACGTGGCTGTTTTCCAATGCAAAAACTTGATTGTCAATGATAGCTCCTTATTTAATGCAATATTGTGTCTTGAAATAGTGATACACGTATCTCCCCATTTAGTACAAAATCGTATCTTATCTCAAGGTTGACGTTAAGTCATGGTACATATATCAACATTAATATGAATTAGTTGCTTTGATTGTGACACTGTACTGACATTCTTACAAAAAGTTCTGGGAGCTGTACACTATCTTCCATAACTATCCCCTGTACAGTGTACTTCTTTTTACTTTTTTTTTTATGAAGTGTGTGTTACATGTAATTGAATTGAAAGGAGACGTGAGAGAACTCGCGTCTGCACTACTCACATTTACTATGGTTACAAAAGAAGTCATCAATTAAATATTTCTACACACATCTATGATATTCATGATATTTGTTTCTTCGACGATTTATGAACAAATAACATGATGGACATTGTATATAAAATAGCACCCAAAGTGCTTGCTTCAGCAACCTTTGAATAAAAATATAAAATATAAAATCATTTGAGAAAAGAAGCAAGCTAGCGCACGCCACTATTTCATATTTAAACGAAATGATGTTGCGATTCAAGTGCGTATGATTCACATTCAAACTGGTGCGAACACGTACTGACGGAAATACTTCCTCCTCTGAAAGGGCTTCGAGCCCTCTGCGGGCTGTGTAATAATCATATCTCGTCCCGGAGCAAAATGCCTTAATGACAATGACGTCATGTCTAGTTACCCTCCCACTCATTGTCCCGCTCTGCGTTTAACTGCGTCCCCCCTCTAAAGAAAAGACGCAAACACCAAAATCCACCTTTCTTTATCTGTGCGCGTTCTCTCTCTTCACAGTCCAATTTATCCATCCCTCACCTCACCCCACCCCCATTTATTCCCCCTTCTCTTTATTTCCTCTCCTTCGTTGTTCCCTCTCCAAAACGCTTCTGTCAACTTATTTACGGTCCCAATAATAGCCCCGTCAAAGCAGCAATTCTCCACCAAGCCCTAAACTGACAATAACCCGGTTTATTGACCCTTATCTATCTTATTGTACACACGCGCCCAACTGTGAATCCGCAAGAAACCTTTGTACCTAAGCCATCGTGAGTTTAATCCATAACCAAGCAACGGGGTAAGCTTTGCGTGTTCCGGGTGGATTCTTGTGCGAAGAAGACTGACACATACATACGACCCTGACGTACGTGTATCATAGATTGGTCATGGACATTCGAAGAAATAGAATTGAATAGCGTCCCGGATATATAAGATCGTCAATATATACGCAGGGAACATTCTTATTGCTTTGGGCATTGAGTCTGAGCTCATGAAGCAAGTGGAGACGTGGATTTGATCAGTGACCTGAAGGAGAAACGTCTAGTTCATCTATAGTGTAAACTTAGAACGAAACTTGTACCTGTTTGGAAAGAAGATTCGTCTAACTTAACTACCTGGAAGGACCTATACAAGTTTACAGCAAGTGATATATCAACCTTTCAACTGATTATTTGCTATCACCCGCTACTGAATATACAGTTCGGGCCGAACAACAGACACACTGTTTAACTTTACGCTTATATGTTGCGAGCGACATTCTCTGGTAAGAGAACACAAACATAAACATAATCGCTCTGTGCTGGGTTCACGACACTACAAGGGCGGCTTAATTGTACACTGTAATTAGTTTGCTAACGACAGGTATTATAAAGTATTTAATCTACTAATCAAAATTTGATCGTACATCGTCCAAAAGACGTGTACTCACTGATAATCTATCAAGGGGGATTTTCATAATCACGTTACGCGAAGGATATATAACAAGGCAAAATATCAATAATGGGTGACAATGCCGAAACCGTGGTCGCGACGGAAGGTGACGTCGACGAGGCCCAGAGTGCGATGAAGACGAACAACAAGGAGTTCATGCACCTGCTGAAGGAGAAGAAGAAGGCGGAGGACGCCCTGTCTGAACAAACCAAGGAACTGAACAGGGTTGGAGGAAGGAACTACGAGCTCATGCAGCGAGTCGACCAGCTCGAGAAGGAAGTAGGTATCCCTCTTCTCTTCACGTTCACCCCACCATGGGGTATATTTTGTTGTCGAATTATCGAATGTGTGTGACTATCTAGGCTTCTAACGTGTTTTCATGGGATAGGATCAATTTCGTCTGGGACCGACCTTTTTCGTCAACACCGAAAGACGCAGGTCGGATTCGAACCATGTACGAACCTTTTCGAACTGTCACAGTGGTACGGATTACGGGTGTACTGTCAAAACGCCACATCAGTGTCTCGGGGTTTAAGCCTTTATTTGCGCCTTTTGCCGCAGTTCTGTGAGAATTGTGTGTGTAAAAAAGTCACATGTGGCACTCAAAGATTCAAAAGGTATACCAGGGAGAATGTGCATTTCGCCTGGGGTGATATGGGGGGGTGCTGGGGTTGACAAATTAAACATTTGGCATGATTGGCCTCATGAGGTGAAAAGTTAAGGTCTACAACATGATGTAGTTCACTTTTCAATTCTTTCAATATCGTATACTGTCTGTGTATGTGTAAATGTGACAGAAACTTGCATTGTGAATGATACTTATTATATAAAATAATTATTTACTGTAATAATGTCTATATTCTGAAGATCACAATACAGTGAACGATGATTATAGAATTTTAAGAGTCATGCACGGTAAGTGAATCAGTCTAAGTGCCCATGCACTGAGAAAGTTACGCTCTGAAATATGTTGAAAAGTGATTAATGCTTCCGTGTTTACCATAATTTTTCCTTCCTATGTTCTATGTTAGCTTGCCGAAGCCAAGGAGCAGAATAAGGCGCTGGAGAAGAAGATGAAGGAGAACGCACTCAAGGCTATCGAGAGCAATCCGCAAGAGATGGGGAGCACTGCTAACATTGCCAAGGTAACGGACGTTCTGCAGGTCATAAGTATGCGCTATTACGACAAGAATCAGCTGTCATGAGGTTCTTCGATCTCCGTTCCTCATCAGCTTCCTCCCTTCCTCCCTTCCCTCTCTCCCCTCCCCTCTCTTCCGACTTAATCTCTCTCTCTCTCTCTCTCTCTCTCTCTCTCTCTCTCTCATTCTCTTTCTCTCCCTCTTTCTCTCTCTCACTCTCTCTTTCTCTCTCTCTCTCTCTCTCATTCTCTTTCTCTCCCTCTTTCTCTCTCTCGCTCTCTCTTTCTCTCGCTCTCTCTCTCTCTATTTCTTTCTTTCTCTCTCTCTCTCTCTCTCTCTTCTCTCTCTCTCTCTCTCTCTCTCTCTCTCTCTCTCCGACCATTAATAAGGTTACGTGCGACTTAATTGGTGGTTTAGGATAAGATATGACCTATATTGATAGCTGAAATTGTTATTATCAGGATGGCTGAAATGCAATGTAAACTATACGTCAATGATCTATAAGACTGTTTAGGATCTGTTGCTGATACTTGGATAATTGGTGCAGATAATGTATATTTGGAAGACTCAGAATAACAATCGCACAAACATGTACAGTCGAAAAAGACCACTCTTCTTCTTCCAGCAAAGTATTGTTTTTTTGTTTTTCAAATTAATAAAACAAGTAATGACAACCTCTCTTCACGCAATCATGCCAAACACATGTCTCACCAACTCGTCAAGGGAATAATATCGTTTATTTTATATCTCATATCAATAAACCCTTTACCCGGCTGTTTGACAGTCATAACATATATCAAATAATCCTAGAAAAGTCCCTTACTTGCATGAAGAGCGGTCAATAGTACTTTTATATGCATCTATATATAGTGGTCAATGGTACTCTTATTTAAGCACCCGTCCTCACAAGCCCTTCTGCACAATTCTCTCCACCACACCCCACAGCTGAAGAAGATGCGGCCCAAGACCGGGGGAGTACGGCACGCCAACGCCCGTCTCAAGCCCAGGAAGAACACCAAGGGGGCAACATCTACCAAAAACCTCAAGAAAGACGCCGAGGCCGAGATACAGAAGGAGGCCGCGGAGAAGGATACCTACAAATACTACGAGGTTCGTAGAGTGAGACTAGAGTGTTAAAAAATAAATCAATATACCGGGTATGCAATGATCACTTATTTTGTATCATTAATTCATGTCTTATTTACTTACAAATAAAAGTGCAAGGTATGCCCATTCAGTTACAAAACTGTTTTTCAAGGGCGCTCTGCAATTGCAAATAACAAGACATATAATCTGTTTGTATATGTTCTATGATGGTGTGCAACTTTATCGGTGAAATAATTATGATGTGAGCTTGGCAGTGAAAACAGACAATGAAGTTTTCCCTTTTTGGGTGATTGCACTAACAAAAAACACTTTTCGAATTTCAAGTTGTTACTTAATTTTCATTTTACACCCTTGGGTATCATTTTTCATGGAATAGACCATTTTCGTTATGTATGCAAATTTTATTCACGTTGTTCAAATAATACGTTACTAATCTTAACCCCCAAGCTTGTCCGAGGTTTGTCCGAGTAGCAACAACTAATTGATTCAGAGTGCGTTCCATCTATTAAAACTGAATCACGAAATAAAGGTGAATGTAATAACGCGTCACTTTGCAATTATAGGGGGAAAGTTGTGATTACATTGCGGAAATGTCTTTTTGCCCATATCAGAAGTAACAGTAGGCATTGTATAGAAATGAGACCTCACAGGTGTTTAGGCAGTGCATCACACAAAGGAATTCAAAGTACCGGTAATTTAACATTCAAATGAGTACCGTCCGTATTCGGCTAAAAAAAGCGGGTTCCTGCTTGTAACGAGACGTACACGAACACGTGTACTGTTGCATCTACTTACACTGCCAAAAATATGAAAATGTACAAGCCAACTCAGCAAAAGTAACGATACAAAAGATGCATATAAATAATCATACCTACGAATACAGCAATGACATCAGAAAGCATGCCCCACTGCCGAAGGCGATTTCCTACGTTGTTCATCGTCGTGATCTTCTGTAAAACTCGCGATCGCAGAAGCGTTGAGCTAGCTAGGCTATCTGTTCCATGCATGTGACCAGGAATGTGACTTAATGCTTTACCATGAATTTCTCAACATTGTGTCAAATCATCATAAACAAGGAGCAAAAAGTCAGTCCCATATTATGTAATCAATACCAACTTTACACACCAGATTTCCACTGACAATCGGTGTGTTTTACTCGAAGAGTGGGTGATTCTCGTTTTTTGTATTTGACACAATCAGAAGTGCTAATTTGCTAAATGTCATGTTTTAACTCAACACTGATTAAGAAATTCCGCAACTCTTTTACCCAGCAACTTCGCTCAGCAAATTTGTACACTTCTTTTCTTAGAGTGCATAGACAGCAAAATATTGTGCAGATGGCAAAAGTAAAAATAGTAGCCGAAGACATTTGCATCGCCGCGGCTAACATATTTTTACCCCGATAAAAATATGTTGTTACGTCCTGAACTGGTCTCCCGTTGTAGATAATATATCATTTAAATCAACGATGTTTTAAAGTGTAGTTCAAACGCCGACACTACTTATTCGATGTTGATTTGCTTTAGTGTTTTAGTGATGATTTCTGACGACTGTAGCCTTCTATAACTGTATATTCTTTTTCCTGATTCACGTAGGAAATAGCGGAGAAATTTCCCATGCTTCGACTCTCCGTCCTGCTTGCCGCCGAGAAGAAATTCATCGAAGCAGATATCAACAAAGATGGGGTAAATCTCTTTCATGTTCTCATTGGTATTTTCGTTGAAAGGAGAGCAAAACCTATCAATATGTTAACTCTCCTTTACCAAGCAAAACGATCCCACTAGTTTTTCTTCTATTATTATTTTTTTGGATTGTTTTGTTTGTTTTACTTGTTACATATTTCACGTTCCTGTGGGACTGAAGCGTTTAACAGAACGATGTACATTGTATATTGCATGCATTGATAACCAACGTCTGTTTTTTGAGTGATCAGTACAGATCTTAGATTGTATCGAAGCCCTCCCCGTATTGAAATAACTTTCAACAAACCAGCAACAATTTTGCTTCTATTTTTCTCTTCCATACAGTATTAGGCTGGTTTCTGACCCAGATATTCACACACAATATTCTGTTAAGTTTTGTCTTCACTCTGCCACCCTGCATCTCCCACGCCTTTGAAATCGTACTCTAAATATCTTTTGGGATTCTGATGTGCTTCAAATAGCCTACAGATAATTATATCTCACAATGTGTATATATAATTAAAAACAGATAATACTGACCAAGGTATTCGACAGAGATAAACACAATTAAACAAGTATTCAAAGGTACTGCGGTTGCAAGCACAATTTGCTCTTAATTCACTCTCGGCAGTGATACTGTGTATTTTTTAAAGGATTCTTTGTCTTCTTTGCATTTTCTTGCTGCCAATACATTAACTGATACTCATCAGAAGTGGAATGTGGTAGAATGAAGAGATATTAACGCTCTACATTCATTCGAAACGTGATTTGATGATATATGTATCATTAAGTCTTTGTATGCCGTATGTGAGTTTATTCACAAGATATATTCACAAGTCCCCAAGATTTTGTCAAGAACATAGAGGGTTTATACGTTTTTTTCATTGATTGCGTAGACGATAGATGCTGAAGAACTGGACAAAATTCTGGTAGATAGTGGAAACCTGCTTTTTACCAAAGAAGAAGTCAAGAAAATCGTCCTGGAGATCGACGCTGACGGGTCAGGTGACCTCGACTTCTTGGAATGCCTCAAGGTAAGAAGCAATTTCAAGTATAGTTATAATTTTGATTTACGATATAAATGATGAATCAATGTCTCTTTCTCTCTCTGTCCCACATCTCTCTTTTGATCTATCTTTATCTACCAATCTACTAATAAATTATAAACTGATTCGCTCCATCCCTACAGCGCTTATTCTCCATTGTCATATTGTCATTTTTAAGCACCAGCGCAGTCTATTGATAATCAATCACACTATCTTTATCTCTATATGTACATTTGCAGTATTTTCTTTCTATGGAGGATGTTAGCAATATTTTACATAAAGAAAAAAACGACTTGAAAGTATATGCGAAACAGAGAATTGACTTGAATAAAGACTCGTTGTGCACGAGCCGTCAAATAAAACTAGTATTTGTCGTTGTTACAACACTTTACGCTCATACAACCTTATTTTCACGGGGGATATTTTTTGTGTCTATTTCCATAAAAAGGCTTGGAGTACCTGTACTTAGATATCGAGAGCGCGTGCTTTTAATGCTAAAGCACGTTTTAAATTTCACAAAAAGCGCCTATTCTTATTTTGCTGGTGGTGCGATTTGTCCTCTTTTATAGAAAGAACGATTTGAATGTCATCTGTGACGGATAGTTCTATATTCGCCTTACACGAGTGTCTTTGGCATTACCACTTTAAAGCCGTTAGAGAAGCAAAAAAAAAGAGTTCAGACCAGTGTTCAAGAATCCATAATGACCTGCATTTTCTTTCCACTGTAGAATGTAGGCCTACAACCACGAACAAAGCATTAAAATATACTCATATTAGGGACACACTCACAAACACTCCACATGGTGGAGTATGAAGAATTCTTGTTTTTCTTCGGTTGAGTTTGTGTCATGTTGCCCTTTTGGTTTAGAATGCCACCATATTTTATCTCAATGAAATTACATTATCATGCCATTTTAGTCCTATTAATGTCATATAATGATTAATGTTTAGATTTTGTGATATTCCCATTTCAAATATATCGTTTTATCAATCGTATGAGTTGTACACGCAGTATCATTCTTGTTAATATTTTCGGTATCATTCGGTCTTTTGACAGGTTATCGACAGATTACATCAGAACAGGAAAACGGCACTTCCATCTGCACTCGAACAGAATAAGAGCAGTATATGCGTCGTCCAGTAAAAGAGACAAGAAAAAGAGAAAAGGAGATCGAACGAAGAGAAACAGAGCAAGACAGGAATATAGAAAAATGGAGAGAGAGGGTGTGGAGGTTATTTGCTTCAACAGAGACTGCTGAAATAATTTAATGACATAATGATCCAAGTGTTGTATGTTACTCAGATATACAAACGATCGTTATATAATCATTGTTATATCATGCTTGTTGCTTGGCCTATTTTTCACAGCGGTTGTCGGCTTTCAATAGATTTTGTACACACTTATATTACGTGGTACGCATATAAAGTGCTTTCTGTTAAAAAAAAATGTTTAACTACATACTCACATACTCAGGACAGATACGCTGAAAAGATTAAATTTCTAATTGTATTGAGCCTAATTCCACCGAGGAGCTGCAGCACAATATCCTTTGCACAAAATGGCTTGGTACTTGTTGAAAGAGTAAAACTTATTACGCTTATTTCCCATAACGATGGGCCACTTTGGTTGAAACAAGCTATCTTTAAAGGGCATATACTGTACTGGGAAGGCAAAAAATCTTTCAAAATGTAATTGTTAGCGATCTTCTTGCCAATGGTCTTAAATTCATGTATTGTCCATTTTAGAAGCTTGCTGAAAGTTATTTGCCCTCAAATGATCCACATGTGGAGTGATTAATGATTAATAATTAAATCCTCAAAATGTTCGGGCCGAACATTTTGAGGATTTGTGATTTAATCACTCATTACTCCAAATGTAGATCATTTGAGGGCAAACAACTTTCAGCAAGCTTCTAAAATAGACAATACACGAATTTAAGACCATTGGCAAGAAGATTGCAAACAATTACATTTTGAAGGCTTTTTTGCTTTCCCAGTACAGTATATGCCCTTTAAAGGGATAGTTCACACTGAAAGTATGTTTGTTTCAATTAAAGCAGACACATGAAAGAAACATAATACATGTAGTGAAGGTTTGACGAAAATCGGTCAAAGAAAAGAAAGTTGTTTTTATTTTGTGACGTCACGTGCAAGGTGCTCTTCCATGTTATGCACAGAATAATTCCATATATACCGCTCTTTTTCTGTTTTCAGCACCTCGCACGCGACGTCACAAAATCAAAACTTTAAAAAAGATTATATATGTGTGTAAATATACATGTACATTTCAAGTTAGTGAAATAAGATGACAATGCAAATTCTACTTCCCAGCTCTCAATTAAGCTCCGATTTCGAGTTCGGGGCTCAATCGAGCTCATATAATAAAGAAGGGACGTGTACTGATTTTGTGTTTATAAATTTGCCTCTTGAAGTATGTTTAACGTCCGCTTTACAGTGTGCTTTATTGATCAGTACTATAAAGCAGCTTCACGTGGAAAGCACAACGCACATAAGTTAGCACACATCAACATAATGCGCGATTTAATGATAGTTTCTTTAGGAAATTTATGAATAACAAATCTTTCTGAGAATCGATCAGGTGTAAGGTGTCAGTTTATACATATGTACATATTTGATAGCAATCCATGTGTACAGTTTCATAGATAAAAATAAAAATGATTATACTGTGACTTATATAGGAAGGGTGGGAAGGGCCAATGTTTCCCCTGGTTAAGTTTTATTTTAAAATTTTATGAACACAATTCAAGCACTGCCACTAGGTATACTGTACACTTATTTTCAAACATAAGTGAACTGAATATCTAGGGCGCATGACTATGCGCACTTGGTCTTCAACTTGTATTTGTATGTTTTGTACGTCTTTGTGCAGTCTTTTAGTACAATATACATGGGTTATATTTATTATAGTAATGAATTACTGAAACATTTGCATTTCCCCCTTTTAAAGTCATCATGCCCCGTCACAAAGTGGTGGTGACATACGTATATGTATATATTCTACATGTGTATATCTCATGTGTTGAAAATGTAATTCTGTAATACATGTTTTCAAATGTGTTTCATATGATTTGCAAATCTAAAGAAGTCTACTGGTGCTGGAAAACCCTTTTACCGTCCAAAGTGTATTTTAATAGTATTAATTGATTAGAACAATCATATAATCAGATAATGTAAAAACTAACTGTGAATAAAGAACTAGAGGTCTCAGGTTCAAGCCCATCCATGGCATCTGTGTGCTTCAGGAAAAATACTTAATCCACATTGCTGCTCTCCACCCAGGTGTATAATTGGGTACCTGGTCGGAATGGAAGGAGTTGCCTTTGTGGTAACCCTGATTTGGAATGATCACTTGGGATTTGGACAGATGTCACAAAGACTTACAAGTATCCAATGACCGGGGTAACATTCTTGTAAGGCGCTTAGAGAAGATATTGTTTTCTTAAGAGGTATAAAAACAATTTTTTTTATTGTTATCATCTAAACTTTCCACATTGAGATGTGGTTGTGTATACCTTTTGGCAGGCCTAGGAAAAAGTTATCAACTGAACATTCTTTATCAAAACATGATTTTGATGTTTCTGCAGATTAGATTCTCTTCAGTGAGATTGTTAACTTAATTCTATTCAAAATGTATGTTTACAATTATCTGCAAAGAAGTGTCTAATATATGCCTTGATAATAAGCAGCTGCTCTCCTAACTTCATTCACAAACAAACTCGAGACAACTCAATGGAAATCAAATTTGAAAAATGTCACTTTTATTGTACATAAATCCAAACATCACAATGATCCGTCCAATATGTACTTGACTTGGATTCAAACTGTTGTCTTATTGTGTGCCATACAAAATAAATGAAGAGTTCCCAAGGAAAATTGTCTCAGAATCCCTTGCTGTTTGAACTTGTTATCAAAAATAATTTCCATAACTACAAAAGATCTTGCTTTCAGTAGAAGGAAGATGAATGCATAAAGAGTGTCACGAGAGAGAGAGAGAGAGAGAGAGAGAGAGAGAGAGAGAGAGAGAGAGAGAGAGATAGAGAGACTTACAACATAAATAGAGAGTGAGGTGGAGAAAAGATATGAGAGGGGTACATGTGGGGAGAGGAGGAAGAGAGAAATGCAGAGAGCAGATTGTGAGATAAAGGAGACAAGAAACCGAGAAGGGATATATTTGGAAAATACATGTACAGTATATATCCTGTAATTCACACACATTTCTTAAACGCTTTGATCTCTTCACATAAAAGTTCTTCCTTTGATAAAATGGCATGATAATAGGCAGGAGAACACAAATTTGAACATTACATGTCAAAATGTCAGCCATAAGATAACATGAATATAAGTTTATATTACAACTAAAATATGACATGCATGCTGAGCTAGCATGTTACCTCACATGCTAAATTTTAACACTATAAAACACAATGTTCATAAATAAAAAGAGAGAGAGAAAAAAAAGGACTTGCTTGTCCTTTAAAGCACCAATTCCGTTGTGGAGGCTGAATGCATTTTACCCAGCATCTTTAGCCCTATATTCAATACATATATTTTGTTCATACTAACAACATAACTGAGTTAAGTATGACCTCACTTAAAAGCTCATAATTAAATTGATATAGTATGTAATTGATGTCAAAATTGCAATTAAGCTTCAGGACTGTCTTTATACCCTAGCCCAGTGAAAGAAAGTATTCCTTTTAATGCGGAAAGCAATAGAATTAGTAAGTGCTTAAGATTTGGCCTGTGTTTTTGTTTTGTATTAAAGAGAAAAGTGAACAGTGTCGGAATAAACCAAGAAGGTACTGCATGTATGAACTCAGAATGAGAAAAATCATCATCAAACGATGTTGTCTAATTTGCCAGCATGACATAGTTATCACCCTTTCCAGCTGTTTTCAATGAAAAAAAGGAGGATAATCCATTTCAGAAAGATATGACACAAACCCATTGACCATATGAGACAAATGACAAGTATTATAGCATTGCTTTTTGATGTAAGTGGAAATAACAGATGACTAGAAAGTGGACCTGCATGATTGATTTATCATTCATGAATGACCCATACAATGCCAATGCATGTCCCTGAGCATACACATATTAGATTCCATGATTGTATATTGCACAACCTAAAAAACGCCTACTGAAACTGGTTAAACAAAAGGGCAAATGGCTTAAAGTCTGTCTTTTTAATAGGCGAGTTAAAGATCAGTTAACTTTGATGACTCCTTCAGGTATTTTATGATATAATGGCGGCTTGTCAGTTGAGAAACCAGATGTCTCCATTGAAGTCACCCAGGCAAAGCGGGCATGCAGCTTCATTTGCGTCATAAAACAATAATGATCTCGAACTATTATGCGATCACAAAGAACAATTCTGTATTTGGCAACAATTTGGTTGGTCAACCTGTTTCTCCTATGATGTACATAGCTTGGGATTTTCATTAAATCATAGAAATAAACAATGTTTGAATGGTCATCACCAGTAACATAACTGTTCAAGGTGGTTACTGACTGGAAGGATCTTGTTACCTTTCATGATTTTCTTCATTTTATACTGCCCCATTGCCTCACAGAAATCTGGGCTCCTCCCATGATTGAAAGATGGCTTTCATGGGCTAAGTAGCATAAGTAGCAGTTTCTCCATAAATTACACAGATAGTTTGAGTCGTAGGTCGTACAACATTGAATATAGTTTAATCTATACCAGTATCTGCTCTCATATATCCTATCTTGCTTGTTATGTACAAAAAGGGGGAACAAATATCTGCAAGAAGTTTCATTTGTTTCTTTGGCACATATAAAATATCTCCATTATCAACATAAAAAAAATATCAGAATACTTACACAGAAACATGCTTTTCACGCAACACGGAGCAAGCACAAATTTAACCATGACTGTGAATTAAAACCAGTCTGCATTTTTTTTTCCAGAGTTTCCAGTACTGGCATTCAACCGGCGTGTGGGTTGCATGCTGTGACGTGCTAAAATGTTCAAAATAATGCTTCGTTCTGAGCTTTGTTCATGATTATAATGCATCAAGTGGATTTTTTTGTCGTGACAATTATAGCTTGAGTGCGAAAATAAGACCCTGCAAATATGTTATAGGTGAGCTGTGCCTCAAAAATTTACTTGTGTGAAAATTACCATTTTTTTTCAGTATGACAAACTCAAAACCCTGAGATGGAAGTGGATGTCCAGTGGCACTGAGAGCAGAATGCAAATAGAGTGAGCTTACATTATGAAGAACACTGATGGAGCAAATCTAGCAGGTTAAAGGGAAAGTCTACTCTGATGTTAAACAGATTTTGATTAGAGCAGAAAAATAATGTATCAGTGAGGGTTTGCTGAAAATCTGTCAAAGGATAAGAAAATCATGATTTTTACAATTTTCTTGTGACGTCACATGCAAGATGCTCTCCCATATGATATGTGCAGTATAATTCCATAAATTCCTCTTTTTCTATTTGTTGATGAAGGAATAAATCTTTCCTTGGGGGTATGTGACTAAAATCATATTTCTAACGCTAATGCTGGCTCCACCTCTTGGACAAAAGGGGTGGCTCCTGGTTATTGTTCTGGCTCCTTATGCTTGGGATCCTGGTACTGATAGATAACATCCTCAGATGCTATAATTAGACCCCGTTCAGAAGAGAAGGAAGGTGCATGGGTTCTGTGCTAGCTCCTGGCTCCTGGAGTTAAACCAGAGGGTGCTGGCTCCTGGTCCTGCTAAAGCTCCACATCATAGGGATTCTGGTACTGAAAGCCAACATCCGCAGACATTGTAACTAGATTCTTCCACAAGAAAGGGTGGCATCATAAGCAGCAAAATCCAGCAGACTAGTTCTGTGCTCGCTCCTGGTAGCTGGATCCTGGTACGGCAAAGCAACATATCCAGACACTATAACTCGATCCCTCGACAATAAAGGGTAGCTCCATGGGTTCTCGGCTGGCTCCTGGTTACATATGTACTGGTATCCCGTTCCTGCATTTAGACCAGAGGGGGTGGCTCCAGGTCCTGCTCCAGCTCCACATGCTTGGGATCCTGGAGGTGGTAGAGCAGATCCCTGGGGCAGTGGCTGACAGCTTTACACAGCTGGCATGTCACAGGCTGCTGGAATCGCACTGTCGACCTGTAGTGGGTCAAGACATTGTGACATTTCTTACGACATATTTATTCATTATTTTTGAGCATAGCACTGTTCTCCCCAGAGGCCCTGGATGATCCATGCATCAATCTACAAGAAAAATCACTCATGCAAGTGATTCCTTTCCCCAGTAGCAGATCTAGACGGGGATACAATAGACATATCCCCCCCCCCCCTACCAATTTTAAGGGGAACACATGTTTCTATTGATTAAATTGATCGGCATTGTCCTTTTTGTCTTTTCAAAATGATTGCGCCCTCCCCCTTCAAATCCTAGATCTGCCATCCTTCCCGCAATACTAAAAGTCATGGGGACCAAAATTTCTAACCACACAACCACCACTCCACAATGGCACATGCAATGGTTGACAGTTGTTTCATTGGATAATCCTTTCAGTAGCATTATCATAATTCCCTTGCATATTCATATATTTACTGAAGTTAAAATCCATTATTATAGGTGGGCCGGTCTACAGTAATGGGTACATTTCTCTTCTTATTGTAACATTTGCATAAATCTCTTAAATTCCAATTATTTTTTTGTCTCTTAAATAAACCAGCCAATAATAATAAAATATCAAACAAATGTATTGATTTGCACTTGACAAGGTTTTGTAAGCTTCAGAAAATTTACCCTGTACAAATTTGCCGCATCACGTTGGTAACGAGTTTGTAATACACTCGGCTGTCTCGTTACCACTGTGATATGGCAAATATGTACTGGCTTAGTTTAGAAATATATAATAATGAACATTCAGAGCAGGATTTTAGCTGAAGTTATTTTGGAGGAAATTAATTCAACACTCTGTCATATGTTGGGGGTGCAAGGTGGTCATAATTTCAAATGATTCAGTTGTGCCAAAAAATATCCCGTTACTGTAGACAGACCCAGGTACGGGTCGAGGTGGTAAAGACTATAGCACCCGTAATCAATCAAGTGCCATTCTACAATGACCATGGGTCCCATTCTTGGTCTATGTCAGGACACCGGGAAGGAGAAAAAAACTTTTCCAAGTTGATACAATGTAGTAAAAGCTTTTGGAAACCTCGCAGCTGTTTGATAGAACTCGGCCAAATGAGATGCCCGCATATCCCAACCAAGTCTCCATAAACATACAGGATTTTAAGAAGAAATGTTGAAATTAAACCACAAGTCAAACAAACCTGGTAGCCTTGTCGTAGAGCTCAGCAAGATGGGCCTTCAGCAGAGCAACCTCCTCGTCTTCCTCCTCCTCCTCAGGGGCGTCCAGGAACACACAGTTGTGGAACTGGTACAGCATGGGGAAGTCCTCCTCTGTTAAGGCCTCCTTGTTGGTTGGCATGATGGAGGCTTCATCAAGCTGGGGTGGGAGTACAAAGATGGAGGAGTGAGAGTACAAAGATGGAGGGCAATGTGAGTGGAAATGAAGCACAGTCAAACTGACACAGCATGGGGAAGTCCTCCTCTGTTAAGGCCTCCTTGTTGGTTGGCATGATGGAGGCTTCATCAAGCTGGGGTGGGAGTACAAAGATGGAGGATTAAGAGTACAAACATGGAGGGCAATGTGAGTGGAAATGAAGCACAGTCAAACTGACACAGCATGGGGAAGTTCTCCTCTGTTAAGGCTTCCTTATTGGTTGGCATGATGGAGGCTTCATCAAGCTGGGGTTGGTGATTACATTGTATTCTCTATTAGCTTTAATTGTTCATTTGAGGGCAGTAGGGTGACTGTCACAAATGAAATAAAATTCTATCAACTCACTTAGAGGAAAGAAACTTTCCTTACGAATCTTGAATTTTGAACTACATTAAATGGTGTTTATCATTGCAGTGGAATTCTAGGAGAAGGCATTATCGATAAAGTCTATACCTGGTCCCATGCATACGATCTCGGGTAATGCACTGGCTCAACTGGTGTCCTCTTCTTGGTGAACAATCTAATGACACAACAGAAATTGGATTACAATTATCAACATTTGAAAGACTCGAGGCCAAGAACTTATTGATGAGGTTATACTTAAAATAACACCATTCACTGCCTACAGTCCTTAATCAGTTGAATAGACTGCCTGAGATATTTTGGGCCAACGTCCACAAGGCATAAAAGCAGGATCAAACCATTTTGAATTAAAATGTGATAAATACTTTATTATATTTTCCACAAAAGCAGTCAAATGAGAAAATCGGTAAAGGTTTCTATTGCAGCTTTACTGACATTCACATTTGTACAGAGTTGGTTAAAACATCCGTTGATAAATTCACAGAACTTAAGTGATAAACTGCTTATTTGTAGTTCAAATATCAATAATACTCAGACCATGTTACAAACAAAAGCATGATGTCAATAAATTACATATATGCAAAATTGGCAGTGAACATAATGAACAATTATGTGGTGATGTCTCGGCTACAACAATACCAGCTAAGATTTTTATGTACCACACTACTTACACTATGTAATTACACTATGTAATTGCATTGCTTTGTTTTTGTACATCTCAAATAGTCACGCCTGCTTAGTAGCTCTGGGGTAAGGTTCACTAAGCTGTTTGTAAGCTAAGAACGACTTTATGCACAACTAATGACTCTTTCTTGCGCTAAATATGTGCCCTTTTTTAATATAGTAGGAGGCAATATCCAACAATCCTACCGGTAATAGAATTTGAGAAATCATAAATGTTCTATTCAGACACTTGTTAACAACAAGAATTTTCGCTGATGGGAATAAAAATCACTCAGAATCTGATTCAGCACAAGAAAGGGTCCCCAGTAAAGTTGTTCGTAGCTTAAGAAGAGCTTGGTGAAACACCCTCCTGCTATGGTAAGAGATCTATAAAGTGGAGTAGATTTGGTTGTGAGACTCTACTCACTCAATGAGCGCCATCCTAGCCTGGCTCTGGATCTTGAAGGTGGCGTTGTCACCCCAGGTCGCTATGTAATCCTTGGAGCCCACTGCCAGGTTGATGGCGTATCGCAGACCATTGATCTAGGGAGGCATAGAGAGAGAGAGAGAGAGAGGGGTGGTTACATGACATTATAGTATATTCACAGCATGATCATAGAACTTCATCATGTTCTTCATTCCGCAAATAACACACAGTCCTTCCATTCAAATTTTCACCTCCAGTCTAGTGTAGAAGTGTATGAAAATGGAAGCAGAAATGACTGACAAAAATCCAATCAGACAACTCTGCCCTAAATGCGGCATGGAAAGTTAAAATATATTTGACAAAAATGCTCACAAATCTATTCCCAGTGTAAAATTGGCGATGTACGGATGTACACTTTTTAAACATTGTTGCTGTTTATGATGGTCTTAGTGATAAAACACAACTCCATTCATCCAATACAACTCATGCAAAGCTTTATTCTAAGTGGCTATGACCTAGACCTGATCTAGATTGAAGGTACTTACTCCTCATTGCAGATTTATCAGATAGGTCTCAATAGTCCATGAATGGCTCCAGTCATCTTGTATTCAATTGCAAACAATGGCCAGAAGAATTGTTCATTCAGATTGCCTTCTCTGTGTTGCTAGTTAATACCATCATCATTATTCATTTAGCATCATCATCATCATCATCATCATAAACGTTTATGATCATATTCGTACTGATTTTGGCAAGGATTGCTTGTACCGAATTAGACACTTGGAAAGAACCGGGCAGAAAATCGCTCGTTATCGCAACCACCTTCGGTTCAGCTGGCATTGCAAGCACAACAGGGTAAGCCCTGTGAGTTTGCAACTGTCGAGCACTGTCAAGGGGGATAAAGCGGAAAAAATCTTACGCAAAGCAGAGAGGGCTCTATTGAATGTACGTATTGGACAAATTGTTGGGAAGATTAACTCCCTAAATGGTGAAAAGGAACGTTTGAATACCGCCATTTCTAGTGAATTGCCTAGCGATATTGATGTTCACTGGCATTTCTTGACACTTTGACGGTCATTCAACCAGATGGCAGCTTGGACATCAAAGTCTACCATAAACCTACGCACACTGACTAATACTTGACCTTTTCCTCTAATCATCCTCCTGAACATAAGCTCGGTGTGATCAAGAATCTTTTTCATCGGGCTGAAGCGATAATCACAAATCCAGAGAACGTTTCTGAGGAAGAGGATCACATCAAACAGGCCCTCTCCAAGTGCGGTGATCCTAGTTGGGTTTTCAACAAGGAAAACTCTCCGCCTGAGAAGAAAAATCCCAAGCCTCCCAAAGGACAAATTGTGCTTCCGTACGTGAAAGGGTTATCCGAAGCCCTCCGTAGGAATTTTAATCAATTTGCCATAAGGGTGTGCTACAAACCAACAAGATCCTTAAGACAGTACTTGGTTGCTGCGAAGGACAAAACTGAGAAGAAGGATATCACTGGTCCTATTTACTTGATTCCTTGCCAAGGACAGACAACACGGGGTTTGTGTCAGGAATCATATAGTGGAGAAACAGAACGTTCCCCTAGGACCAGGTTCCTTGAACATCGACGCTCTAGCTCCACTTCTTCGGAGGTATCGCAGCACATTCACATCGAATCACCTGGACATCACGTGGACATCAACAAGGTTCAAGTGCTGGACAGGGAGCCGCGGTACCTCGAGAGAGGTGTGAAAGAAGCGATTTACATCCGGGCGTTCAACCCTTCTCTCAATAGGGACGGAGGGCGATACAAGCTACCGAGTGTCTACGATCCGATTATCGATCGCTATGTCAACAGGTCAAATCGGATCACTTTGGTCATCGCTGAGGAAGGCTGCAGCTAGCAGCCGAAAATTTCGAAGTAAGTCTTCAATTTTTTTTTCTTGTGTTGAGATCAAAAGTTTTTAACTTCATGTTAACGTTTAAGGTCTGTTTTTCCCACTTTGTGAGGTTGAACAGTTCAATTCCTTGATATGGCTCTCCTCCATACTGTCCTGTCATTTGGGTCAATGCGGGTAATGTTCAGCACTTTTCTGTCTGCTTTGATTGTTTCCTCCCATGTCTTGCGAGGTCACCCATGTGTGTTCCTCCCAACGATTAAGAAATTCAGTATTTTCTGGAGCGAGTGGGTCTCTTCTCTTCTAGCCACATGGCCATACCATCTCAACCTGCTCTTTCTCATCACCTGTCCTATCCTTACCAGGCCCATTGACTGGGGGAGGTCTTTGTTTCTCTTTCTCTCACACTCACTTAAACAAAAAGGGGAAACTAAAAAAATAGTTAATCTTGCAGAAGAAAAAGGGGCACACTACAAATGGAATGAGTGATAATAGAGATGATGCAATACCTTTGAGATGTCGTTACTGGAGATGTTGGTATCGAAGGCCATCTCAATGTCATGGTCAGCTAGCATGGGAGCCTCGGCCACTGGATCCCAGCCAAGACCACATAGCACACCGGTCAAGCGGGTCATCTTACGGTCAGTCCTGGGATTCACAAGTCATTGATAGAACAAAGAGATTGGAACATATTTTAACAGCTCCCACCTGAAACTAGGTAATCTCTGGACAATTTTTTACACTTAACATGCAAAACATTCTTTTCATACAGTTATGGAATATTAAACCTCAGTATATCAACCTGCTTTTTCTGTATTGATATATCTATTAACTCATTTGATAGAAGTATTCAATATGGCTATCGGAAGATACATATTTTCAGTTATTTGTTGGCCTCTTAGTAAAATTTAACTTAAGCATATTCAAATTGATTTACTATAGATGGGTAAACATTGGAAGTACACACGTATACTGTGGGTATTACTCACTCATGGACACAGAGAACTGCAAAATATAATACCATTCTTTCTCTGTGGTAAAGATGCAAGAAATGTCAAAAGCCTACCATCATGGTTGAGACATGTATGCGCTCACTGGCAGACATATATACAGATGGATAGATAGATGGAGACAAGAACAGAAAACATGATCCCACATGCTCGTTATGGTGTAGGTATTACTAAGGTCCCCCCATTACAGCCCAAATCTCAGCTTCAAAAACACACACACCCTCACTCACCTGAGTTCAATGGATGGAGCAAAGAGCATGCAGACCAGGGCGGGTAGGTCTGGGATGTTGGGCATGAGGGTGGTGTTGCGGGCTTGCAGGACGCTGCCCGAGGGGTTCAAACCCACGTGGCAAGACACCATCATCTTCTCGTGCTTGTCCTCCGGCTCTGTGCTCAGCGCCACTGAGTTGACACTAGCACGGTCCACACGGGTTGTCCTATTACAGGGGGGAATATTTCAATACACAATAAGTATATCAATGATGATAGTATTCAGCATTCCTATCTACTTATAGCTTTAATGATGATCATAACAAAGTCAAGACTCCCAAACGACACAGATTACGTAAGGGGGAAAGAGGGGGTGGCGGGGTTAAAAAATTCCAATACTAAATACTTGTATAAATTGATGTCATACCAATTTCTAGCTGTGTTTTATTGGAAACAGGAGGAATCTGTTCAAGAGCAGTACTGAACATTCCTATTCTGTTACATCATAGTCATGTAACTGGCATTGACTAGGTCATCAGAATTTATTGTTGGGATTATTAGTTGATTAATTTACATACTTATGTCATTAATATTCAGAGTCCTGTGGTGGTATTCCAGAATTATCCTAAATGCTCACTTAGGAGAAATCTTATCCTAAGTCTAAGATTCTCCTATATGGTATTCCGAAATTCTCTGAAGTTTTCTCCCAAGTCCGCTCCTAAGATTTCTCTTATCTGTATGCAAATTTATGCAAATCATAAAGTAAGGAGGATTGGTATTCCAGAATGCGCATAAGAGAGGATTTAGGAGAATATGTAGGAGAAAACTTAGGAGAGCCACCCCGTGTCTTAGCCATTCATAACACACACATGAAAAAAGAGCAGCATTCAATGTAAGCACTTATAGTTGTACAACCACAAAGTTAGGATCAATCCTAGGGGAAGGTCCCGATGAGATGATGTGATTATGATTGGCTGTTCATAAATGAAACACTTCCCTCCATTGGCTAATAAATGTGCACTGGGCGTGGTCAAACCTTCCCTACTTTGAATTAAGAGAGTCCTAAGAGGACAAGCACTCCTCCCTCTTGTATAACTTTTAGAAATGCTGGGTGGGGGACAAGGATGGTTAGATAGAGCAATATGTAAACACGATTGATTTTTCCAGCTGCTTTTTTGTGCTTGAGCAGACAGCTAGACGGTATACCCAGGCAAGTCTCATGGTGCTACTTAAACTTACAGTCACATATCATACATACACAAGACTGTAAGGGGATGCATTATTGGGTAGATTTAACCCCTGACTTCATCTTCTGATAATGTGATTGAAGCAGGTACTTACTTCAATCTTCCAATTCTTGTCATACTGGCAAAGTTGATCTCATACGGGTTGGATGGCCCACGGAGGTAAACCTGAGGAAGCAGAGAAAACAACTTTTGTTGTAAACACCTGAAAGACTTGCTATGGATGATACTCCTTCCACACATGACAGAGACATCACTAAAACATTCAAATAATTCACTGTCACCCGATACCCAGCTCCTTCAATCTTAGCAGATACTGATAAAGTGGTACTCTACTCACAGGATGCCCGACACTAGCCCACTAGAAACTGCTGGACGGGTGATATTCTCACTTGAGTGATGTTGTTTGAAACTAGAAATTGGCATAGCGATGGATATGACAACATCACTTTGGTACTCTACTGAGCTTGGGTCTTTCCCAGCCTACCTTGCCCTTGCGTCTAGCCCTGGGAGGCACCCTCCCCTGTCCCTTGGAGGCAGCAGACATGACCCAGCCCCCGTCGTCCCCATCAACACTCCCTAGGCGTGGCCCCTGAGATCTGAAGCCAGCAGTGCGGGTGTGCTCATCCCGCACTGCCTCCCTCTTGAGGTGGGCCAGGCGGGAGACGTAGGGCTCCTCCGCGGCCTCTGCCAGCTCCCTGCGGATCAGCAGCTCCTGGATGTGCAGGTTGGGCTCCACGTTCGTGTCGTAGAGATCCAGACGCACCACCCCGTCCACCACGGAGAACACCTGGATGTGGTTGGGAGGGGGGGGGGGAAGCAGGACCTTATCATAAGCCATATCTCTCCTGCTCTTTCTCTTCCAGTCTCATTCCCTCTCCTCTCTTTTCCCTCCTCTTTTGTGTATTTTCCTCTCTCGCTGTCCCTCCCTTTCTCTCTCCCTCATTTTTTTTTATTACTCTATCCATAGCTCTTTCCTACTCCCTTCTATTATTTCTTTCTCTCTCTCCCCATCTCTTCAGGTTGCCCTTAAAATAGGACTCCTTCTGAATGAAGCCATGATGAAGTCTTTTTGAGTAGGAATTCTTTTAATCAAATTGTTTATTGATGTCTGTGGAAGCAGCTGGACAAGAATCTTACCTAATTGATAATTTCAAACATAATTGGGCCTTGGCCAGAAGACTTCATGTCTCCTTGCATTGCTGTTTCACAAGAATTCTTGCATTTATTTACGGAGAACTGTGGGCGATTCTTACCTTGGCTTGGAGCGCTTGATTGAGGATGTTTTCCTCTAGAATCTTCTTGGCTTGTGGCAGCCACTGGTTATGGGGCAGCTTGTAGAGTGGCTTGATATTGGCCAACACACATTCAAAGGCCTGCCAAGGAAAAGTCAAACATACCCATCAATGCATTCATCAAGTTATTGAATAATCAATACATTTCAATTCATTTCATTTGCACACACACACACACACAAAAATGTTTCAAATAAATTTCAAACATAAATTCCACATTAACATTTCAAGTAAAAATAAATAATAACCATGAGGACACAACATAAGTAAGGCAAAACTACACAGGGCCCACCCCTCCACCCTATCCCCCAGTCAGTCCTTACAAAACCCCGGGACCAGAAGTTTTAAGAGCTCTTTAAAGATTGAAAGGAGAAAAGATCCCCCAAAACACCCAACCAACCAACCAAACAAACACAACAACAACAAATGAAAAATTAATTTATCAAGGCTTGTAATTGCACACATTTTTTAATCCAATATGTACATGGCATTTGATTATGTTGCTGTAACACTATATCTTTTATATGATGTTTTTTTCCCCCTCAAGCTTTTCAAATTTTGCTCTAACACGATTAGTCTGATTATGAATAAATCAACACGTTGTTAGGGTGGTGTTGCTCATTACTTCTTACCTGGAATGGTTCTTTCATCAAGGACTGAGGAAGAAACCTCAGGAACTTGTCAGGGATCAGTGCTCGGTTGCCATAGTCAACAAAGAATACCTCTACCTGCTTGCCCTAGGACACAATCCACAGTACATGACAAGAGGTCAACCATAAGAACACGGTATAATCAAATATATACGATCTGCTCTTTTAGAATACTGTGTGAGTACTTCATAGTGAGGTTTCATCCTTTAGGTAATAGAATACATGTAATGTCAGCATATCATGTAAGCTCCTTCTCTCATTGCTTGCAATATTTATTGACAGTTGTCATTTTGCAGGTGCTGCAGACAAGATTGCTGAGAAAATAAAGTTTTTTTTTAATTACGGAAAGGTTCATTACATAACATAAGTACCAGTAATGATACTCCCACATGAACAAAAATATATTAGTTTTCAAGATATAACCCAAATATTTGAGCCATTGTTTGAAAATGCAATTTAGAAGATATATCATTCCAGCAAACATGAATCACAAATATTAGTGTGAGACGTTGCTTACAGATGTCTAGTCCAGACTTACTAGGTCCTTCTTAGCAGCCAAGAAGCGCAGGATGCGGGCCCGGAAGTAGTAGGTGCCCTGGCCATCTGTGAAGGGGGCTAGGACCAAGTCCCCCTCCTGTACCTCACTGGAGCGGATGGCCTATAAAAAGGGGGGGGGGTAGGAGAAAGACAGAAAACCCTTGGAAATAGCTCTGGCAATAGGTGCTCAAAGAATGATAAGAGAAATGAGCAGGAAGATTGAATACTAATACTAATCATCTACGAAGTGGTCGGAGGCATTGTTTTTGGATTGTCCGCCCATCCGGTCCAAAACCGTTTAAGCAATATCTTGAGAACCATTCACCAGATTTACTTCAAACTTGGTACATATGTGCATTGCATGAAACCAATGAACTGTGTAAAACAGAAACATATTAGTGATGAAAATCAGAGGTGCTCTCCCATAACTTGTGTACAATTTTTTTGGAAAATGTCAATTTTCTCAAAAGGATATATACCATTTCACATGTGCGTTTGATATATCATTAGGCACACGTATTTACACACATACTCCTATGAAAAAGAATGTATTCCTTCATCAAAGAACATAAAAAAGGTAATTTGTGGAAAAAGTACATGTGACATCACAAAATCAAAACTTTAAATTCAAATAACTTTCTTTTCCTTTCACCTATTTTCGTCAAACCTTCACTGATATGTTTCTTTCATGTGTCTCCTTTTATTGATACCAAAATAATTGTACAAAGAAAGATCATCAGTATTGTACATAAAGAAGAGTGACAATCATGATGAAGAAATCTACCTCCAGTTCTCTGTATTGCATGTCATTGATTTGGGTCATCAGTTCCTGTAACGCATCCAAAGTGGCCTTGTCACAATACTGCGCCCAAAACCTGTTGCCGTCAATGATCTACAGAATGGAAGAAAGGAGAAATATTTCAAGTATAGATCCACGGACATAAGTGCATGTGGTTTCTTATATTGTAAAGTAACAGTTAAAAATTGTCTCCCACACAAATACATGCATGCCCCCCTCCCACACACACACACATGGTAAACAAATGGATAAGCAGAGTGCATTGCTCTGATAAACCTTCAAGGGGTGTGAAAACTATATCTTTGTTAGGTAGGGTGAGACTATATACACACACACACATACACACAAGCACCCAACCAGTACATATTGCTATGTTGTACCTCAAAAGTGTTGGCAGCATAAAGACTTCATACATACTGACATACATACATAAACACACACACATTACCAGCTGAGAAAAGCTAAGAAACTGAAAGAGCAAAAAAAAACAGTCTAGTCCCTTATGTTAGAAGAACAATCAAAGCACTGCAGTGATTGGTTGATACTACAGTACTGAGAATAGTTTGATGTCTTATTGTATCATTTTGTATAAACCATTTGTATATTTCACTCACATCCATTGAAATTTGGAATGATCAATTAATTTATTCATAAGAATTTGTGCAATATCAAATTTTGTACATGTTAACAGTTTTATGACTTTGCTACTTTTGTTATTTTAGAAAACTAAACGAAGATACCAGTAAGCATAAGAATGGAATAAAGAACGCAAAATGAATTTGGACACAATGGTTGCAGACAATTTGCAAATTATTAGAAGAATTATATTTACACCCATTGCTTTTATCTACTATAATTTCATATTAATGCCTGATGGGCGAGTGACCTTGATGCGGAGTGGTAAAGTGTACATGTGCAAGACATACACTCACAAATATTCATAAGCTGTCGTGAAAATCCGGGCCTCGCGATTTTGAGTGGGAACATCGTGAATTTCCTTATTCGGGTTTAAGAAATAGTACGGGGGCTAAGAAATGCCAGTGTAAAAAGCTTCAAAAAATATTCCGCGGCTAAGGATAGTACAGGGCTTAGAAATCCAATGTAAAAAGGGTATTAGTTTAATGAATACCATGTAGCTAAGCCTAAACATTATGGTGCTGTAATCTAATTTAATGTTATATTCAAAATATTTACAATGTTAAAGATAATATAACAAATCTGTCAATTAGCTATTATAGGCTTTTGTCCGTTATATTTTACTTCTTTTAAAACTCTGTGCATGTATTTTAATCAATAAATACACACACACACACCCACAAACCTTCCCCACCCCCATACACACATACAACCAGCCAGTCACTATGTACTACTATGCTGTACCTCTGTGGGGGTCACCAACATCCAGACTTTGTTTGCATCCGGCAGGGCCACTTGATGTGGGCCTTCAGAGTCCAAGCTCACAGCTCGTCTGAGAAACAAACAACAAATGTCAAACACGTATTATTCATTGTAAAACAAGCAATGAGAAAGTTGCAAAAGGCTGTCCTCATGAGCAACAATAATGGAAAAAAAAATGAGAAAAAATGAATGAATTAATGAGTACAAAATAAAATGAGGTTTAAAAATTAGGAGTTTTACTAAATCAACTCTTTTCCTTTGATGGTAAAGAGTAGAAATGGCAAGCCCCAAAATCTGGCTCAAGGGTTTTCTTTGTCGTTCTGTCTCTTTCCCTTTTCTTTCAACTTCTCCTGTAAGAGAATGAACTCAACAGAATATTTCTTTTCCCATAGAGGTATGTGTGTAAAAACATGTTTCTAATAATGTATCAAATAAACAGGTAAAAGGATGCATATGTTTTTGAGAAAATGCACTATTTAAAACAAAACTGTGCACAACATGTGGGAGAGCACCTCGCATGTGCCGTCACAAAACCATTCTGATCGTTTGACGGACTTTCATCAAACGTTCACTAATATGTTTCTTTCATGCATCTGCTTTTATTGACACCAACTTATTTTCAGGGTGAACTATCCCTTAAATAAAAGACAAACATATTCTGTAACTTTTTTCCAGCAATGGTTTGGTTTCCCATTAACTCATTGCGAGCGATTTTGTCACCGTTAATGCACATCAATCCCATAGAGAAGCAGTTTGTCTGGCCCACAATAGTTAAGCGCCGATACCTGGATGTTTTGAGTTGTGCATTGTTGTCTGTCTGTTCACTGCCTGACATCATCTCACTCTCTGGGTCCACCTCAAACACATCCAGCTCCAAGTTGATCTTCAGGTATCTGAAAATCACAAGAGGAAAAGGTTTCTTATTTTTGTTTTTTTATTTTCCGCATTTCAAGTAAACAATGGACATCATAATGAGAGCAACTTTTCAAACAGCACATATAACAATTTTGTTTAACTAACTTAGGATATAAATGTGGAAGGGCCTATCTTGGAAGCAGAGCTTGTGAATTTAAAGGCCCCAGAGATGGTACACTACAACACTACAATAAAATATACCAAAAAAATGAGAAATTTGAATACATGAATTTATACACTGTATTGAATATTTGTAGCATGTCATAATCATAATTTTCCATAAACAAGCACTGTCAATCAATTATGAGAAGTTTAAATAAAAAACAACAAAGAAAAGAAAGAAAAAACACATAACGCAAAAACGTGAGAAGAACATTGTAGGTCAATTTCATTGGAATTTCAGGAATGTGAGAACAGAGCAATTTGATTGCATCCAGTCATGTTATCTCCCTGTGGTGCTTCAGTTTGGCTCAGGGTGTAGTAACAACTATAGCAATTTGACTGCCACGCAGTCGATAAATATGCCTCCGCCTCTTTGCTAGCTCTATTTAGATTATTTTCAGAAAATCTGTTTGTTTGGTTGGAAATGTTCCAGTGAATTCATATGTGAAATGAAAATACCATTTATTCTGTTTTTTCTATGTTTAGCGAAATTTGGAAATGTTCATTTGACCTTCGACCTCTAACTTCTTTGACTTCCAATCTAACCAGTCTGTCCAAATCCATCCTTGTATCCTTGTGATTCTTGTACCATGTTTTCTTGAAATGCATAATTGGATTGGGATTTAATGTGAAAAGTATCAATTTGGGGGCAATTTTCAGCAAATTTTGGCAAAGTTCATAAACCTTTAACCTCTGACCTTTCAGGAATTTTACCCAAACTTTCACCAGTCTAAATTCATGAAGTGACACATCTCTGTACCATATTTGTTTAAATTGAATCATTAGATTTGGATTCAATGTGAAAAATAGCCAACTTTGGCAAAGTTCATTGACCTTTGACCTCTGACCTTTCGGAAATTTCCACAAAAATGTCACCAGTCTCGCCCTAAGTAGTGATCCATCTTTGCACCATGTTTAGTTTGTAATGTACCATTGGATTTGGATTTACTTTGAAAAATATCCCTTTGGGGGCAATTTTTAGGTAATTTTTGGCAAAGTGCATTGACCTTTGACCTCTGACCTTTGAGAAATTTCACCAAAAATGTCACCAGTCTCGCCCTAAGTAGTGATCCATCTTTGCACCATGTTAAGTTGGTAATGTACCGTTGGATTTGGATTTACTTTGAAAAATATCACTTTGGGGGCAATTTTTAGGTAATTTTTGGCAAAGTGCGTTGACCTTTGACCTCGGACCTTTGAGAAATTTCACCAAAAATGTCATCAGTCTCGCCCTAAGTAGTGATCCATCTTTGCACCATGTTTAGTTGGTAATGTACCATTGGATTGGGATTTATTGTGAAAAATATAAAGTTTGGGGCAGTTTTTAGCCAATTTTGGCAAAGTTCATTGACCTTTGACCTCTGGCCTTTCAGGAATTTTACCAAAAATTTCATCAGTCTATCCCCAAGTGGTGATCCATCCGTGTACCATGTTTAATGAGAACTACATCGTTGGACTTGGATTTATTGTGAAAAAGGTAAAATTTTTGCAATTTTTCACAAAGTTCATTGACCTTTGACCTCTAAACGTTCAGGAATTTTACCCAAAATGTCACCAGTCTACCTCCAAGTAGTGATCTATCTTTGTAGCATGTTTGATGAGAATTGTATCCTTGGATTTGGATTAAATGTGAAAAAGGTCAATTTTGGCAATTTTTCACAATGTTAATTGACCTTTGACCTATGACCTCAATCAGATTTGACCCCAATTTTACACACTTCATTGGTTTTATGCAATACACACATGTACCACGTTTGAGGTAAATCTGGTTCATGATTCTCAAGATATTGCCTAAACGGATTCGGGACGGACGGACAACCCGAAAACATAATGCCTCCGGCCACTTCGTGGCGGAGGCATAAAAATTAGCTAATTAGACGAAAGCTACCGTAATTATAAGCCAATCTTCGCCACCTTTGTATCATGTTTGGTTGAAATTAGTCTCTTGGAATTAAAGTTAGCATGAAATATGTAAATTGTGGGAATTTGTCAAAATGCTTGGCAAAGATAATTGACACTTGACCCCAATGTCACACAGTTCATTTGTTTCATGAATGACATAAAGTATTTTTTGAAGTAAATCCATCAAACTGTTTGAAAGCATTCCGTAAATAAAACAGCACAGGTTTCATCAAAATAAAAGCCTCTGTCACATATTTTTGGGCAGAGGTATGTAAGAAAAAAACCCACCTACCTCATTTTGATTGCGTGATAGACGGCAGGGATAATGGGACTGGGATCGTCTCCTCTCTCAAACTGGATGAACAACCTACATCACACATGAAGGAAGCAACCACAATCATACTAGGATTAGCAAATCAGACAAATAATGGTGATGAGGTATGTTATGTGAAAAAGGCTTCTTTGACGTCTCCACTTCTTTCTTTGCTACAGCTACTCATGGCTACTTCATACATCACAGGGTAGTGTGAACCTAGAAAACTTGACACATGTTTGAAACATCTGTGATTTTAAAAAAATTCTTTATGATGGTAGATTTGCAAATTTTAAATAGGATTACATATGAATCAAACATGGTGTAAGCATCATACCTGGGGGTATTTCACCAAGCTGTTTGTAAGTTACGAACGACTTTATGAACGACTGGTGATCCCTTCTTGTGCTAAATGCGACACAACACTTTGTTCATTGAGAATCTGATTTAGCACAAGAAGGGATCACCAGTCGTTTGTAAAGTCGTTCGTAATTTACGTACTGCTTGGTGAAACACACGTCTGCATATGGTTTATTGACATCAAGTATCATACAAAGAGCAAGTTTGCGGTAAGAACCTTCAAAACGCCTACTGAAGACTTTATTCCTTTCAGTGGATTTCAAACGTGTTAAGTAGAATATCAAACATCTTACTTGGACTCTTCAAAGTAGAGCTTCTTTCCCCTGCCGCACGGCTTGAAGAGCTTGCCGATGGAAGCCGCGTACAGGTCACCATGGGGAGGCACATTCTTCACCTGAAGGGGTGTCAGCAAGGAGAAACAGAGGGGGCGTGGCATGTGGAAGGGGGTGTGGCATGTGATGTGGGAGGGGCATGGCATGTGGGAGGGGTCACAGCCAATGCATAAGGGAAATACAACCCCCTTATAATTTGATTTATATCTTAAGCACGTTCTCCTGATTTGTTGACTTTCTTCAATCATTTTGTTAATCTGTCTTAGCCTTTATTTCAATCAAATTCTTTCTTAGAATTTATTTCCCTTTAAGATACACTATCGAATATTATCTTAATTTTCATGAACGCATAATTTTGGTTCCAGTCACAGTGAATATGACCTCCCATTAATGCTAACTACTGAGGCTACAATTGCTTATTGGTTGTTCCCATGTTAGGTACCATTGACTAGATACATTACAACAATTGAAAAACTATGGCGGAGATTACAATAAACTTGATAGCTTAACGCAGTCGACAGCAGTCAGTGATTACAATCAAACATGCACAAGTGCATCTAGCTGACTGCAATTGACAGCAACCCCTGGGAATTTTTCATCTTGTGCTCTTCAGTATATGCACGATAGCCCAGGTGGGGGTTTGAACCCCCAACTCACCATGACGGTGGTGCAAGGGTCCTTGCCAGACAGCACCTTGAGGGACTCTGCCTCGTCCGATGGAACCCAGGTGAAGTAATGTGGGTAGAAGGATCCCGCAAGCACGATCTATGTACAGCAGAAACGGGCAGAAAAATCAGCTTCATGTCACATCTCCAAATGTCATTTAGTAAAATTTCATTTAATTTCTTTAAGACATTGTCTCCCCCTGTATGTTCAACATATGCTTCGTAGGTAGGAGCCGGCAAGCACGATCTATAGAGCACCAAGGCGTGATGTCATATGAGCATGTTGTCAAGACAACTGGTCTTAAAGAGCAATTTATGGAACCATTGAGCAAACAACATAAGAGAGAGTATCTCGCATGTGACGACGCAAAATTGAAATTTGCAAAGATCATAACTTTCTTATCCTTTGACAGATTTTCATCAAACTTTCACTAATATGTTTCTTTTATATGTCTGATTTGATTGAAAACAACTTAATTTCAGGGTGAATTATCCCTTTAACATAAAGACCACCTGCTCATGAAGACCACATTTCTTGCCTCACTTGAGTGGTCTTTATACAGAGGTTTGACTGTACTAGAATAATGGAGACACCTTGAGGATGAGCAGGTTGTGGGTGGTGTCTTGACGAGGCATATTGCGGGGGTTCCCTCGAGGCAGCTTGATGTTGAAGTTACACAGTCTGTCTTCCAGCTCAGCAACCAGTTTAGACACCTAGAGACCAGAGAAAATAGCAAATCAGTACTTGCAAGGTCTACTTCTCAAGTCTTGATATCATGAATTAAACACACTGTTCATTATACCCTATGAGAATATACCATTTTACAGGGGCTCTTTTTAGCATTGCAGGGGCGAAGTTGCTTTGAACCCCTATGCAAATTTCTCATGGCGTAACATACACACACACACACACACAACAACAACCAAATAGATCAAACTTCTGTATATTTACAGCTGTATAGCTTTACAATAACTATCTTTTTATCAAATCTGCATGTTAACATGGTTGAACCTTAGAACTCTCTAATATTTTAAGTCCTACACTAATCTTTCAGTCTGACTTGATTTAGGCGGTACTCTACTCATATAATTCTGAGTATTTATGTATTCTTAGAAACTGTATTGTATTAAGTGCTATATATACAGTTGTCCTCAAAATTATTCATACCCCATTGAAAATAACAGTCTTTGTTAGATTCTTCCTTGTAAAAGCTATTATGTTGGTACTTCCTGTGTATCTTTTGTCTACTTGTTGTTATGCACAAATCCACATATGAGTTGGCTAAACTTCATTTGCATAATAATAGATAAGTCCAAAAGTTATTTTTCCCTCTTGTTCAGAATTATTCATACCCCTGACAATACCTCAACAAAAATGTTCTTTCTTCATAGTATCCATTGTTTTCCTTTCCTGAGAATGTGTTAATCTTTGTCCTATAGTTATTTCAAGATGTTCCAATGGATTAAATACCTTTTTTGTTGACCAAATGTTAAACTATTGTCAAACACATAGCATCTTTCGATAAGACTTTAAATAGAGGAAACGTGTTCTGGTCATTCTCAGTTTCTGATCATCATGGCCAAGAAGAAGGAGCTCAGTGAGGACCTACGGCAACGTCTTGTGCGTGCCCACATTGAAGGAAAGGGTTATAAGGCCATTTCGAAGCAATATGATGTCCCTGTGGCAACCGTGCAGAGCATTATCAACAAGCACAAGAAGTTCAATACTGTTAAAAACCTCTGTGGGCGTGGCAGGAAGAGAAAGGTGTCCCCCAAACTTGCCAGGAAAATCTGCCGAGAGGTCAACAACAACCCCCGGACCACAACCAAGGCCCTACTTCGAACGCTTGACCAGGCAGGGACGAAGGTGTCACGGTCCACTATTGAGCGAGTCTTGCACAGAGGAGGTCTCCATGGACGTAGGCCTCGGAAGACCCCGCTGCTCAGGAAGAAGCATCTGGAGGCTCGCCTAGCCTTTGCTAAAGGTCATCTAAAGCAAGATTCCAGCTTTTGGTCAACCATCCTGTGGTCTGATGAGACAAAGTTGGAGTTATTTGGCCATATGGATGTTGAATACGTCTGGAGGAAAAAAGGAGAAGCATACACTCCAAAGAACACTGTGCCCACCATCAAGCATGGTGGTGGAAACATAATGCTATGGGGATGCTTCTCTTCCAGTGGCACAGGCAACCTCCTCAAGGTCCAAGGAATCATGAGAAAGGAGGATTACATCACGATCCTTGATGAAAACGTGAAGGAATCCGCTGAGAAACTCCAGCTTGGCCCTAATTGGAAGTACCAGCAGGACAATGATCCAAAACATACCGCCAAGGTAGTGAAGAAATGGTTCAAGGACAATGATGTCAACGTCCTCGAATGGCCAAGTCAGAGTCCTGACCTGAATCCAATTGAGAACTTGTGGCGAGACTTGAAGACCAGAGTGTTGGCTAGGAAACCGACCAACCTGTCCCAGCTTGAGGCTTTTGCCAAGGAAGAGTGGGCCAACATCCCCCAGAAGACATGCAGGAAGCTTGTGGACACGTACAAGAACCGTCTAGAAGCAGTCATAAGAAACAAAGGCTATGCTATTGACTATTAAAGAAAGACATTGGACTCAGTAAACCTAGGGTATGAATAATTTTGAACATGGCATTTTTTGAAAATCCATGAATAAAATACCCCTGAAATGATGAATTTCTTGAATTGTGTATTGTTGTTATTCTTTCACATGTTGGTCACATATAACTGATATACACACTTGACAAAATGCATTCATTTCATCACAAAAATAAAAAATCATAAAAATTAACAAGGGTATGAATAATTTTGAGGACAACTGTAAAAGCTCCATATTATCATTATGTGAGCAGCATCTTTGCCAATTTCACCCAGACCAAGATTCACGGACACGTGATACCAATCTCCAAGATCCTAACAAAATGTTTAAAAATCATAATTCTAATACATACTACATAGATCATGATGAAGAGTAATCAGTAATTTGAATCAAAAGGTATCAACAGATGTCATGTCAAACCAGCATAAATTTAAAATCAATCAAAGTAAGGCTTACGAAAGTTGGCCTTTTACCATTCACATTTAAAACATTAACATTCCCTTCACAGAGTATACTCATCAATATTCATGATTGCCACTGCATATTAATGATTATCAATGAATATGCACTGTACCCACCGCTGGCTCTTACCTCTCTCAGTGGATTGAGCTGGATCATGTGATTGTCTGCCCAGTCTCTCTCGGCCTACACAAAAGCAGCAATCAATGTTGAGTTACGATTGCTTTCAAGCTCTATGCAAGGTAACCTCTGGCCCCATTGATATGAACTCAAACTAACATACATGCTTATCTAAGGTTGCAATCAATGTTGAGTTACAATCATTTCCGGGCTTTATGCAACATAACCTCTGGCCCCATTGATATGAACTTAAACTTACATATGTATGCTTATCTAAGGTTACAATCAATGTTGAGTTACGATTGTTTTCAAGCTTTATGCAACATAACCTCTGGCCCCATTGATATGAACTCAAACTAACATGCATGCTTCTCTAAGGTTACAATCAATGTTGAGTTATGATTGTTTTAAAGCTTTATGCACCATAACTCTGGCCCCATTGATATGAACTCAAACTAACACATATGCTTATCTAAGGTTACAATCAATATTGATTTACGATTGTTTTCAAGCTTTATGCAATATAACCTCTGGCCCCATTGATATTAACTCAAACTAACACACATGTATGCTTATTTTAGGTTACAATCAATATTGAGTTATGATTGTTTTCAAGCTTTATGCAATATAACCTCTGGCCCCATTGATATTAACTCAAACTAACACACATGTATGCTTATTTTAGGTTACAATCAATATTGAGTTATGATTGTTTTCAAGCTTTATGCAATATAACCTCTGGCCCCATTGATATTAACTCAAACTAACACACATATATGCTTATCTAAGGTTACAATCAATATTGAGTTATGATTGTTTTCAAGCTTTATGCAATATAACCTCTGGCCCCATTGATATTAACTCAAACTAACACACATATATGCTTATCTAAGGTTACAATCAATGTTGAGTTAGGATTGTTTTCAAGGTCTATGCACCATAGCTAACAATGAGCACACATGCTTCTCTTAAGGCCACTGCAGACGACGCAATCCAATCAGTTGTACGATTCTGTGACTGAATGAATTGTTGGACCTGGGTAAGAAGGTGACGTCACATTGCCAGTCGTAGACCATAATGACAGTAAAATTGCATCGTCTGCAAACACATGAGAGAAACATATTAGTTAAGGTTTGACGAAAATCAGTCAAAGGTAAAGAAAGTTATTTGATTTTAAAGTTTTTATTTTGTGATGTCACATGCAAGGTGTTCTCCCTTATGTTGTGTACAATTTTTGGGGAAAATGATTGTTTTCTCAAACAGATATTTACCATTTCACCTGTGTGTTTGTTTTTACACACATATCGCTTTGAAAAGAATGTATTCCTTCATCAAAGAAAATTTTAAAAAGGCCATTTATGGAAAAATAAGTACGCACCATATGGGAGAGCATCTCACACATGACGTCACGAAATCAAAATTTGTAAGTCAAATAACTCTCTTTTCCTGTGACTGATTTTCGTCAAACCTTCATCGATTCTTTCATGTGTCTCCTTTTATTGAAACCAAAATAATTTCAGGGTGAACTATCCCTTTAAGGTGTCTGTATTACCCTTCGTTTCTGTGCAAAGAAGCCGTTCTCTCTGCACCGCTCCCACTCTCTGTACACATTCAGGATGGCCACACAGTCACTGAAGCTCCCTCCATCCCACTTGAGCTTGGACCTGGAAGCATGGAGGCGTGAATGAATAGGGTGAAGATGGCTTGGACTGTATTACATGGACTGATGGGTTTTTGTATCATGAATGGGCTCCTGGGCCATATTGCATATACATTTTCAATTATTGTACATTACCATCGATGGAAAGTACCATGGCAACAACCAATGAGCTCTCACTATTGCGCTTGTTGCCATGATAGTTACCACTGTTAGTAAGTTAATGGCCCTGGAGCATGAATAGAAGGACGATGTTTTGGATCACTGTTGTGTTATCATTTTGCGAATGGCTCCCGGGCCCTATCTCATAAAGTACTGTGGTTGATCGGATTTGACCACAGGTCACAAGTCAAGTTGCAATCAATCGCAAGTCATACTACAATGGGGCCCAGGAGGGCTCTGGGTAGGGCAGCTCAGAGAAGAGAGAAAGAGAAGGAAAAGAAAAGGAAAGGAGTGCATTATAGAGAGGACCACTCAAGGGAGACAAGAATTATAGTCTTGATGAGCAAGACAGTGGTCTTCATATATAGCTTACTTTGAAACATGTTTCAATGAAAGATATTGTTCCAAGGGAAACAATTGATGTGGACTTTAAAGATAGGTGGCCTATCTATATGGACGGTTACTAAAGCTTTCCACTTTCCACTAAAGTTTTCCACTGCACAACATTATAAACAAGTTAGTTCTGAGAACAGGAGATGCTTAACATTACAGACTGGTTGATAGTTTAAATATTAGTGGAGAGGCTTTCTGCGGTAATTTCAATTGGAACATTAACTTCTAGGCATACACCAAATTGAAAGGATAGCATGCTCAATCCTGTAACAAAACATGTTTGATTCTTTTCTGTTTTCTTGATATAATAGAATTGTACTTTTTACGCACTGTCTGTATCCAAAGACTCTGTTTCATATATCAACAACATATTTTTTCTTGAACACAATATTTGGACCATTCTGTACATATGCTGTAATCAGTCATTCTTTTACAATGTAGTTTTATCCTTATTCGTAAATCACAGGGGTGTCAATTAAACTTTGCGTGAGGGACTGAAAATCATGTTGAATTAGTTTTCTCACACATACAAGAGCAAGAAGACTGATGCCCTTTTCATTGCTAATGGCTCATAAAGCATATCCAAACCAATGACAGCCCCATATTATAACAATAAAACAACTTTAATTTGTAGATGTGTACTAACTTGTAAGCTTCTAGAGCTTTCTTGAAAGGCTGTGAGAAGAAGCTCTTCAAGGACAAGCCAGCACCTGAAATAAAAAGAGAAGCAAAGAATATGTTAGCCGATTCCTACATATTTCATTACAATCTATGCATGGTAAGATATTTCTGATCTACCATTGGACACTTTCGGAATGCTCCCGAAGTCTAATGACACAGTCTAGGATAATCCCCATATAGATAATCCCCAATCGCTTTGTCACCTATGATCAGTCACTCCTGAGACATAGCCCAGCACTATGAGGATACCAGGATAAGCACCACCTTAGCCCCATCCTCAGCCAGCCCACCTTCTCCTCCATTGCTTCTTACCTATAATCAGACACTCCTTAAAGACACCCCTACCCTTACCCCTAGCCCTAGGCCCCTACGCATATTGCCCCCCCCCCCCATCACATCCCCAACACACTCTCACCAATGATCAGACACTCTTTGAGGAAGCCGAAGACATGGCCCAACGTCAGCAGCTTGCCAACCCTGACATCTATTGATAGATCAGTACCGCATGAAGACAGACCAACAAGAAAATTCAACCCATACCCCTAACCCCCAGTCACCCCAATCCCCACCCTCTCCCGCATCACTTCTTACCAATGATCAGAAACTCCTTGAGGCAGCCGAAGACGTGACCCAACATCAACAGCTTGCAGACCCTGACATCCATTGATAGAAACCTCAACCCATACCACTAACCCCCACCCCACAATAGGTCAGTTCTGCACAAAGATAACTCCACAAATGTGCAAGCTAGGTTCCCCCATCCTCCATCTAACACTCACACTCACACACACCCTAGCTCTGCCGTTCCCCCCCCCCCCCCCCGCCACACACACACACACACACACACTCTTCATCATAACTTCTTACCAATGATCAGACATTCCTTGAGGCAGCCAAAGACGTGGCCTAACACCAGCAGCTTGCCAACCCTGATGTCCATGGGGAGACTGGCTAGGATTCGTCCTACGAAGGTCAAGTCGCCATCGTGGGGGTTAGCCACGGCTGAGTGCAATGTGGTCAAGCCTCCAACCTAGTAGGGTAAGCAGCAGGGAATCAAAACATTCATCAGCTGAACAGAATATTGCTGTCCCTATCCTAGTTCGCATACCCTGGAGACACCAAATTTTTACATCTATTTTACTACTATTTTGTGAATTTGTTTATATATATATATATATAGAGAGAGAGAGAGAGAGAGAGAGAGAGAGAGAGAGAGAATATAGGAGGTTGCGATGGTGCTGAAAATGTGGGTGAAAGTACAATCAAATAAATAAAAATGTTGGATAAGAAAAGTATATTTAGAAAGAGTACTCAACAGAGTCTGGGGTACACTCTGAGCTTTCACTCTATCTGGACATAGAGGGAGCCACTATAAACATTATTCCAGTTTCAATCTTTGTAACTGCAACTAGCTTCAATCAAACGACTATTAAAACAGACAATAGCATACCTCCTTGAGTAGAAGGATAGTCCTCTCGATGTTCTCCAGGTTTGGAGGCTGCAGGGCCAGGGCTAGGATGGCCTTGGGCTCCCCAAGGTCCAGGACCTTGACCTGTAAGATCAGCTGCTCCAGAGGGCAGCGCTACAGAGAAATGAAGGCAGGATTCATTATACAACCCATCAAGAAATCTTTCAATCTTTCATTGGTGAAGAGACAGTACACTGCAAAAATATGTTTTTAATCATAAAAAAGACATTCAATGTAAGAAAACAAAAGAAAAACTATATGCTGATTAGGAAAAATGTAATCTTATGTACTCCTGAAGAATTTGTAAAGAAATAGAATGAGTGCAAAATGTAAAGACCAGTGTCATAAAAATTATTTCTAAAATTCATTTGGATTATTCTGAGTTACAACTTTACATAGTATCACAGAGTGTAGATCTACAGATTAAGACATCTGAAACGGGTAACATTATTATATCTTACTGCGAACAGAGCTTGTACTTATGTATTTACCAGTATTTCTGGGATGGCAAAGTCATCGATGTAATCATCGTAGAATGACTTGTGCAGCAGCCGGTACACCCTTCCAGTTGCTACACGCCCAGCGCGACCTACAAAATTCAATCAAAGGTAGTCGAATTCAGGCTCTAAGGTCACCTTTCCTATTCATCTTCATCCTCATTCATATTCATTTCCATATTCACTTTCTTATTCATTTCCATATTCGCTTTTCATATTCATTTCCATATTCACTTTTCATATTCAATTCCATAATCACTTTCATATTCAGATTTGTATCAATTTTATTTATCTCATTTTGCAAAAAATTTGTTAAAGGTGAAAATATATACTATTTGGTGAAGGATAGCATATTTCAGAGTTTGCCTGTACAATGTGTATCATTAGTTATATTGACCTATATACTGCACTGATAAGCATACCAATGAAATTTAAATGAAAGAACAGTATAAATAAAAAAAGCCTCCGCTTCTATGCTAACTCTATTTAGATTTATTCTCAGAAAACCTGTTTGGTTGGCAATGAACCATTTAATTCCTATGTGAAATGAAAATATCATATTCTGTTTTTCCATGTTTGCTTCTTTGTTCATTGACCTTTGACCTTTCAGAAATTTTACACACACTTTCACCAGTCTACCTCCATGAAGTGATACATCTCTATACCATGTTTGGTTCACATTGAACCATTAGTTTTGCATTCAATGTGAAAATTTTTAAATTTGGCTCAATTTTTAGCCAATTTTGGCATAGTTCATTGACCTTTGACCTCTGACCTTTGAGAATTTTCACCAAAAATATCATCAGTCTACCTCCAAGTACTGATCTATCTTTGCACCATGTTTGGTTGGTATTGCATAATTAGATCTTGATTTATTTTGAAAAATATTACTTTGGGGGCAATTTTTTAGCTATTTTTGGCAAAGTTCATTGACCTTTGACCTTTCAGGAATTTTACCCAAACTTTCATCAATCTACCTCCATGAAGTGAAACATCTCTGTACCATGTCTGGTTAGAATTACACCATTAGATTTGGGTTTATTGTGAAAAATATCAATTTGGGGCCAATTTTTAGCAAATTGTTGCAAAGTTCATTGATCTTTGACCTCTGGCCTTCCAGGAATTTCACCAAAAAATGTCACCAGTCTATTCCCAAGTAGTGATCCATCTTAGTACCACGTTTCATGAGAATTGCATTTTTGGATTTAGTTTCATGGTGGAAAATATGAAGTCTTCGGCAGTTTTTAGCCAATTTTGGCGAAGTTCATTGACCTTTGACCTCTGAACTTTCACAAATTTTATCACAAATGTCACCAGTCTATTCCTAAGTAGTGATCTATCTTTGTACCATGTTTCATGAGAATTGGATCCTTGGCTTTATTGTGAAAAAGGTCAATTTGGGGCAATTTTTCACAAATTTCATTGACCTTTGACCTCAATCAGAATTGACCCCTATCTTGCACACTTCATTGGTTTTATGCAATACACACATGTACCAAGTTTGAAGCAAATCTGGTTAACGGTTCTCAAGATATTGCCTAAACGGATTCAGGACGGACTTAAGGACGGACGGACGGACGGACAACCCGAAAACATAATGCCTCCGGCCACGTCGTGGCGGAGGCATAAAAAGGCATACATTCACAACAAGGCATTAGCAATATTGTGTCTCGCCCACTTGCGAAAATAACCAGAAATATCGCGATCTCCGTTGCTACGCAAAAGAATTGTATCCCTGACCTCAAATGACCTTTGACCTTTTCCTGTGACCTCCAACGGTACCATAACATGAAGGTACCCCCAGTGCATCTATGACCCAAGTTAGGTTGTAATCCAAGCAACCTATGTGAAGTTATTTGTCAAAAGAGAGTCTTGCAGGTAAACTTTAACGTATGACCTCAAATGACCTTTGACCTTATCCTGTGACCTCCAACGGCACCATAACATGAAGGTACCCCCAGTGCATCTATGACCCAAGTTAGGTTGTAATCCAAGCAACCCATGTGAAGTTATTTGTCAAAAGAGAGTCTTGCAGGTAAACTTTAACGTATGACCTCAAATGACCTTTGACCTTATCCTGTGACCTCCAACGGTACCATAACATGAAGGTACCCCCAGTGCATCTGTGACCCAAGTTAGGTTGTAATCCAAGCAACCCATGTGAAGTTATTTGTCAAAAGAGAGTCTTGCAGGTAAACTTTAACGTATGACCTCAAATGACCTTTGACCCTATCCTGTGACCACCAACGGTACCATAACATGAAGGTACCCCCAGTGCATCTATGACCCAAGTTAGGTTGTAATCCAAACAACCTATGTGAAGTTATTTGTCAAAAGAGAGTCTTGCAGGTAAACTTTAACGTATGACCTCAAATGACCTTTGACCTTATCCTGTGACCTCCAACGGCACCATAACATGAAGGTACCCCCAGTGCATCTATGACCCAAGTTAGGTTGTAATCCAAGCAACCCATGTGAAGTTATTTGTCAAAAGAGAGTCTTGCAGGTAAACTTTAACGTATGACCTCAAATGACCTTTGACCTTATCCTGTGACCTCCAACAGTACCATAACATGAAGGTACCCCCAGTGCATCTATGACCCAAGTTAGGTTGTAATCCAAGCAACCCATGTGAAGTTATTTGTCAAAAGAGAGTCTTGCAGGTAAACTTTAACATTTGTGACGGACGACGGACGACGGACGGACGACGGACGGACGACGGACGACGGACGGACGACGGACGGACGACGGACGACGGACGACGGACGACGGACGGACGACGGACGGACGATGGACGGACGCCATTTGGATCCCTTAGTCTCGCCTTCACCTCCGGTGGGCGAGAAAAAAAGAGAGGAAAATAGAAGCAGCGAAACATCTTAATGTTAATGATTTCTTAAATTGGCAGACAGCTGACAGCATACCTTTCCTCTGCTCTGCGTTGGCCTTTGAAGCCCAGTTGAGCTGCAGGCTTTGGTAGTTGGTCTCCACATCACACACCATACACTTTAGCAGCATGAAGTCAATCACTACAGAAATGTGGGGAAAACAGAAGAGTTTTAACAAAACAGTTGCAATGTCTGAGATGTAACTTTCATATTTCAATGCCAGAGCAAATCATTGTCTTTAACTTATAGTAAATGAGACTCCCATAAATCCAATTGCATATAACATGAGGTGGTACAATTCCCATCTCAAATGCTTCATACAAATAACTCCACTACCCGAACAGAAATATTGTGGAATTTGACCCTGACCTTTTTAGACCCAGAAAGGAATCAATTAAACCTGGGATTTATGATGAATGCTTGCTGGCGGGAGGATGGACAGACAGACGGACACTCCTAAAACATAATACCGTCCTAGCAATTTAGGCATAACAATACGACTAACTCCATTTGACACAGATCATTACTCATCAACGATTAGAAACGCAAGGACCTTTACATCCTGGGTCCTCTATCATACAGACTGACTAGAAATATATATCAACTTGCATTCATTTGGAAAGTTACTATCTATTGCAACTCACCATTGACTGTGATATTGCAAGTCTATGCATGATTTTGCGATCAATTGTACAGTAAAAAAAGATCCACACATGCTACAATTAATTTCAATTGCAAGTTCCGATTGATATTGATTTACAATCGATAGATCATTTGTATAATCAATCATAGCCCAGATACAGGCCCCTGGAATACCATATTTGATGTCCGGTACTGTGATGGAGCTTTCAGCAATGTTGGTGGACAGGATAATCTTGCGGAAGCCTTCTTCAGGCCTGATGAAGGCTCGAGACTGTTCTTGAGTTGTGATGGAGGAGTGCAGGGGGATCACTACCAATCTGCAAGGAGAAAGTACACATCCAATCAGTCTGGCTCAAACAAATTTTACCTCTAAGGTGTAAGCCTACATGCAAAGAAAATTTGCTGAACTTTCAAGCACTTTTAGTGGATTTATAGTAGTTTTTCTTGGACCATAACTTCGAGCTTCAGGATTGGACTTTTCAGTGTCGACCTGCTAGATCATCAAAATAGCAAGACAAAATTGACCAAAGGCATCTGTTTCAGAAAGGACAAGGGTCATCAAACCACGACAAAAGCATTACAGAAGTTTCACAGATATAAAACAGAAGTAAGAGATTTGGAACAGCCACCTGGGCAGAGAGGGAATGGCCTCATCACTCAAAAAGAGAGTGAAAGGCTTAGAACGCTAGGTTAATGCCATGGGATATTCATACTTATCTGCATCATCCTAAATATGCTGAACACACTTAAGATACATGGCAACCTAGCATTATGACATACATTAATATTGTAGACACATATAACAGCATAAAACACATTTCTACCAGCTAGTGTGATGAGTTGATCAATACATGTATTTCACAAGATCAATGTCAGAACAATAGGAAAACCAACCTCCAGAAGAATGATTAACAAATCTCTTGGATTTTATCAATAAAGCAAAGTTTCCTTTCAATATTACAAAACTTTGGTGAATTCATAGAAACTTTTGACTAATGATGAATTATAACTAGAGCAATTCGACTGCCACGCAGTCGATAAATATGCCTCCGCCTCTTTGCAAGCTCTATTTAGATTATTTTCAGAAAATCTGTTTGGTTGGTTGGAAATGTTCCAGTTCCTATGTGAAATGAAAATACCATTTATTCTGTTTTTCTATGTTTAGCGAAGTTTGGCAATGTTCATTTGACCTTTGACCTCTTACTTCTTTGACTTTCAATCTAACCAGTCTGTCTAAATCCATCCCTGTATCCTTGTGATTCTTGTACCATGTTTTCTTGAAATGCATAATTGGATTGGGATTTATTGTGAAAAGTATCAATTTGGGGGCAATTTTCAGCACATTTTGGCAAAGTTCATAAACCTTTGACCTCTGACCTTTCAGGAATTTTACCCAAACTTTCACCAGTCTACCTTCATGAAGTGAGACATCTCTGTACCATGTTTGTTTAGATTGAATCATTAGATTTGGATTCAATGTGAAAAATAGCCAATTTTTGCAAAGTACATTGACCTTTTACCTCTGACCTTTGAGAAATGTCACCAAAAATGTTACCAGTCTACCCCCAAGTAGTGATCCATCTTTGCACCATGTTTAGTTGGTAATGTACCATTGGACTTGGATTTACTTTGAAAAATATCACTTTGGGGGCAATTTTTAGGTAATTTTTTGGCAAAGTGCGTTGGCCTTTGACCTCTGACCTTTGAGAAATTTCACCAAAAATGTCACCAGTCTCACCCTAAGTAGTGATCCATCTTTGCACCATGTTTAGGTGGTAATGTACCATTGGATTTGGATTTAATGTGAAAAATATAAAGTTTGGGGCAATTTTTAGCCAATTTTGGCAAAGTTCATTGACCTTTGACCTCTGACCTTTCAGGAATTTTACCAAAAATTTCATCAGTCTATCCCCAAGTAGTGATCCATCCGTGTACCATGTTTAATGAGAACTACATCCTTGGACTTGGATTTATTGTAAAAAAGGTCACATTTTTGCAATTTTTCACAAAGTTCATTGACCTTTGACCTCTAAACTTTCAGGAATTTTACCCAAAATGTCACCAGTCTACTTCCAAGTAGTGATCCATCTTTGTACCATGTTTGATGAGAATTGTATCCTTGGATTTGGATTTAATGTGAAAAAGGTCAATTTTGGCAATTTTTCACAATGTTCATTGACCTTTGACCTTTGACCTCAATTAGATTTGACCCCAATTTTACACATTTCATTGGTTTTATGCAATACACACATGTACCAAGTTTGAAGCAAATCTGGTTCACGGTTCTCAAGATATTGCCTAAAAGGATTCGGGACGGACGGACGGACGGACGGACGGACGGACGGACGGACATACGTACGGACGGACGGACATACGTACGGACGGACGGACGGACGGACGGACAACCCGAAAACATAATGCCTCCGGCCACTTCGTGGCGGAGGCATAAAAATGTATCTGATGGGAGACCAGGGAGAAGACAATTACCTCTCTTTAGAGCCCTGTCCAGGAAGAAGCTTCTCAAAATCTTCAATCTCTCGAATTCCTGTTGGAGAAGAAATAAGAACAAGGAGTGGCACAACACTACCAACATTATCCAAGCTATTTGCTATGAAAGTCTGAACTGCAAATATAGGTAGCACACTAGAACAACTTCTGTATGTGTTATATGTGTTATGATTAATTTGATGCCTGTATTACTGCAATTCATAACGTTGCATGGATAAAGTCATTGATTCTTGAAGGCACATAAATGTTGGCAGAGCTGCAAAACCTTTGTAAGAATACCAACTTTTGTATTTTCTGTTCTAATTTAGCACACTGCATGCTTCTGGCCTCCTTTATCTACTTTACCGAGGGTGCTGAGCATGCTTCCATAACTTGCATTGCACTAAAGAAAATCATGCACTAAATTGTCTTTAGAGTTTCAAACACTAATTCTACAATTGACATAATGATAAAGAAATCAAAACAAAATAAAGTATCTAAATATGATGAAACTTCTAGATACATGAACACAATAAATCAATGAATTGAATTGAAAAGCTAATCAAAAGATAACGGGAGACATAGGTAAATCAGCTAAATATGAAGAAAGCTATACTCACCTGGCAAGAACACTAGAACCGTTCCTCGTTTCTTGACCATGGCAGTGGGTGGTAACCTGTTTGTCAAACAAAATCAATCAAATTCAACAACAACATGCAACATACAACAAAAACACAGCACACAAAATCATACTGCATACTCAATACACCACTGAAAATTTTGGAATCAAAGGTCTTCTATTCACACATTCAAATACTGAAAAGTGGGAATTTTACAAAGTTACTGCACAATGATGACCAAATGAAGATATAATGATCTTCATGAAAACATGGGTCAGGCAGCAGTATCATAGTAATCAATCGTACTATCCCTATAGCCATGACAGTTATGATTTATGATAATTTACAAAAACAGAGAATCTGTACACTTCCCCCACAATCCTAAACAGAAATTAAAATTCATGAATCTTAACAACATGTAACAATCTTTAATCATGCAATCACAACTTACTGTTTGCCCAAGAAAGGTGACAGGTTGAAACACGAACTTTAAAAACTGCAGACCTTTTGCTATGGGCTACCAATTCTACAATTCTCAAATATCTGAGCCCGGCTGATCACTTCAGAAGTAAGGTTTAGTTGGAGCCATGTTATGGTACGTCCACACAGACAAGGATTGCCTCTACCGCTTCTTACAATGGTAATCTTATTGGGCCTTCACTTATAAAACGTTTTTCCCCCTGACAAAAGTGAAATGTACACATTGCTAAATGCAGCAATTTTGAAGTCTATCCCTCAGTGAGAAAATATGGAGGAAATATTACAGGTGGCAACAACGCTGCTTCCGTGTGAAAGAGCTGTGATAAAGAATGGTGCTATTGATTGTAATGTCTCACCCTTGCTCCCTCCTCTCCATGTCATCAAAGTGACACACCAGGTTCCTAGCAAGCTCAAAGGTCTCCTTGTAGATGGTGGGCATCATGTCTGGCCGGTGCCGAGGGACCTAGAGGAAATACGATCAACATTTGGCTCACAATGCTTAATACTGTAAAAACCTTTATAGAAAGACTGCTAAAGGGAGACGGGAAATGTGGTGATCTTTTTGTACAAATTACTTTAATACAGGTTTCAGTCAGAAACATTTTCAAGGGAAAGACTGTTTCACTGTACACCACAGTTCAGTTCATAATCAAGACTTTTCAAACATGAAGAAGTAAGAAATAGTAGAGTAGAGTAGAATATGCTTTAATTGTAACAATAGAAACAAACATCTGATTATATTATATTGTCCAACTTGAGAGTCAAACAGATGGATCAAGTCGGCGACGAATGATCTTTGTTTAGTCACATGTGGACAATAAGACCACTGAAGTCCTGGGCCAATTTAATTTAATTTTATTTCATTATATTCCACATTCAGAATTAAAAAGAAAAAAAAAACATACAATGATGGATACATATAATGGAGAGAGTAGCAACAGTTTCTTACCATGCCAAACTTGGTGAGGTTCTCAAGGTAAGCCTCTTCCACGTCGTACACCTTGCCCTCCACGCTGACCACCGGGGGCATCTCAAGAGAACCGCGAACCGGCAAGGCAAAGTACTCCCCAAACAGGGACATGTCGATCGTGGCCGACATCAGGATGACCTAGGGGGAGGAAAGAGTGATATAGAGGTCAACTTTCACACTACCGACAGCATTTAAAATCACCCGTTCCTCGAATAGGATATAAAATGGAGGGCTTGCGTTTATGACAGAAACATTCTAGCAGGTTGAAATCCCGGTGAAGTGGATGGAAAAACCTTTACTGGAGAATGGGAGAGTGATGCCGACCCCTCATGAGTCACCACTTCAATCTACAAATGGTATTGTTCAGGCATCAAAACTTAGTGTGCTGTTTCTTGTACATCACGGCATGAAGTCTATCCAGTTCCAATTAGAACTGTGACAGACAAGTCTTTGACAAATGTCTACCCTGCTCAAGGGAGTCCAACCTGCTCCAAAGAAGGTGCACTCCATGAATGTAAGGACTATAAAACACAAAGGTTTTTAAAGAGGCTATTCATAGAAAATCCAAAAATATGAAGATATTCAACTACAGAAAGCTTATAAGCCATACAATGAGCTCGGATAACATTCAAACAATATACCACTTTCCAAAAACGAAATTAGGGTGAAAACAATCACCGTATTCTCGGGGACAAATTTGCCCTACTGTCATCCGAAACGGCCTTTAGCTCTGACGTAAGAAAAGGGAGGCGTTATTGTGCATCAAACATGCCAATCCGCAGCTTCTTTTCCGCCAGAAGCATCATGCATTGTTAATGAAACAGTGATGGCAGTTGCTAGTGGATTAACAGGTGTGATACACAATGGTCATTGTGAAGCGTATCCCGGCTGTGACGTACACACAACGCCACTTTCCCTGAGGCGATTTCGTAGGTCAGGACGAGAGTCAATTTAGTAAAATTTGACTTTCATTAAACACAAAACTGAACACTTTCATGGCATGTTAGCTGACTAAATTGCTTTAATAACTCATTCAATTCTCCCTATCGCATATAGCCCTCCGAATCTGAACGTGTGTGGCGCTCTAATTATTTTACCTTTAATTCTTGGGATACGAACTTCCGGTCCACGTACATCCCGTACAGTAGGGACCACGGTTTCCCACTAATTTTATGAATTTTAACTCTAAAGCTAACCCTGACCCTTACCCTTACCCTAAACCTAATTCTATACCTAACCCTGACCATAACCTTAACCCTAGATAAATTGTTCACTGATTAATTCATCCAAAAAAAGCGATTTCTAGATCACTTTGCGCCGACAACAAACTCTTACCGGAAGTGTATGTTCCAAGAGCAATCGATCAGATATCGGTATCGCGAGGTGATATCGCTGGATATCGGCTATATGCGATAGGGAGAATTATAAAATAAACTATATTTATTTGATTTTATTTCCTATGAATATCACCTTTAATAAAGCATCTCTGAAAAGTTCTGCTCAGAAGAAGACTGGACAGGGCAGAATCCATCATGTCATGACAGAAATCAGGGACCCGTCTTATCAAGGGTTGCCACTGATCTGAATCGATAGCAAATCTAATCCCCTATCTCTGATGTACAGAGTTATGATTGATTTCAATGCAAGTTAAGTTGTGATCAATCCCAACTCTTTATAAGACAGGGCCCATGAAAAGTTGAATACCATCTCTGTTGACAAACTGAGAAGATGTCATAACAATGATAGTCATCAGCATTAGTATTGGACCATTTATGAGCAGATTTCGGTTAGTGCGCTGCACTGACCATAGGGTATTTAAACCCCTACTTACTACAATTTTGTATCACACCTGACAAAGTGTCGCAGCGGCGCACGAAATGTATTGATCTTTTTCGATTCTGTTCACCATACATTGCGACACAAACGATTATCACTAGCCAATTATCCGCTATGAGTAACACATTTAGCATTAATGATAATCGTATTGCATATTGGTCAGAACACCTCCTGTTTAACATCTGACGTATAATCTCAAAACAGTAGGGAACTATTAACTTAATGCTGATGGTTAGAATTTGGGGTTTTGTGAACCGTGGTCCAGTAAAGATATCAAAATTTGCCATAGAACTACAGTAACCAAAGATGTTTGGCTTAATTGCACCCTATAAGGAATTTGAAGTTTAATCATAGCCTGTCATCTATTGTCTGTACAGCAGATTATGCAGGAATTACGCAGCCCAGTATCTGAGTGGAGAAAGGCCAGCCTGCACATATGCAGTACAGAACAGGTTTAGAGTACAGTGGTAGTAGAGTGGTACCTTTACATGTCTTGAGTTAGTCCTCTGTAGTTTCCTGACAACCAGCATGGCAAAGTCTGTGTCCGTGTCCCTCTCATGAACCTTGGCAATGGAAGAAAAGGAAATAATCATTTCGTCACAATCAAAATCATCACAGCACTTTATTGAACTCCAGGAAATGCATACTACTGAATGCTTCTACCACATGCTTCTACCAGACACTAATAAGTTAGCTATGACAAACAGGCATTATGACAGCTCCATACCTAGACAATCAGTTCCTACTGTCACAACAAATTGACCACATATCGTTTAAAGTCATCATAAACGTCTCTGGCAAGTTATTATCATTTTCTTTGACAGCTTCTCCATGATAAAGTAGTAAATTAAATTGATCATTTATCAATCATACAGAGAGAAATGGAAATCTGGTGAAGCAGCCTTCCTTTAGCAGCGGACAGAATTAGGCTAGATAGACATACAATATGGAATGGGGGGGGGGGCATTTCACCAAGCTGTTCTTATGCTAAGAATGACTTTACACACAAATGGTAACCATTTCTTGCGCTAAATTAGATACCCCAATTCGTTCCTTTTTTAACATAGTGGGAGTTAATTTCCAACAATCCTAATCAAATAAGAAAACACAGAAACTTTGTATTCAGACACTTGTTAACAACAAGAATCTTATTAATTCATAGCGATCAGATTTCAACTTTAAGTGATGGGAATCAAAATCACTGAGAATCTGATTTAGCGAAAGAAAGGGTCATCAGTCATGCGTAAAGCCATTCAACGCTTCGGAACAGCTTGGTGAAACACCCCACTGGCTTACCTCATCTAGGATGATGTGAGTGAACTCAGTCATGTTCCTGGTATTGATGAGCTTCTGCAGCAGCACTCCAGTGGTCATGAAACTCAGCCTGGTATCCTGGGAGGTGCAGCGGTCCATCCCTACCTACTCCGTCACAGTTGCCACAGAGGGAGACATTCATTATTGAACTGAATTGAGCATTTACTTCTTCACCCTCTGAATGCCAAGTCATGAAGGAACCATTGACTTAAAGCAGAGTGGAATGTGCTCATGGTAGTGAGAGGGTTATTAAAGTTAAGGGAGAGTAGTGAGGAGAGTAGATTACAGGACTAGTAATCATGGCAGTACTGGTCAGCCATCTCCACTGGTCCTGGGCTGGTTTGATTTCAATGACTACAACGATTCATTCATGCCACCATAAAATGAAACAAGAATGGGACCGGAGTTCATGACAGAATGGTTTTGCCATGAAGATAGGTCCCTTAAACTTTACCACAACTATCCCGTACCTGTAACAGCTTCACAAGAAGAAAGCACAAATGATATAATACATGTCTACTTTAAATCTCAGTTGTATTGAATAAAAGATCATCTTATTTCAATGAAAAAGCTTGAACCACAATATTTGATAGAAATAATGATTAAATAGAGATGTACATAGACTACAAAAATAATAAATGAGTAAATTAAATAAATCAACAATTGGTATCACAATTTTGAAGACATTAGATGAAAGCTCAGGTCAATTTAGTGCCCGCAAAGCAGGAGGCCCCCCTAGATAAGATTAGTTGATTTTTCTAAATGAGAAAAATGTACAGCATGATTTAGTGTATTAGTTGTATTAGTGTATTCAGGCAATAACGTTGGACTTGAAAAGAAGCTCCACAGTTTGTTTTTCAGTATCACAATAGCCAAATAAACACACAGCACTATGAAAGGGCTAGTGGCAATTAAAATTCCTCCATACTTCTCCCCTATTGCATATAGCCAATATCAAGTGATATCACTTTGAGATACCGATATCTGATTGATTGCTTTGGGATGCATACTTCTGGTTTCACAGTGCGCCATATGATAAGTTATAGATCGGAAAAAACAATATTATTCACAGGATTATAATTAGATTTTGACACGATATACACTGTGACTTCGGAGGTCAATGTGCAGAAAGCATACAGAGAGAGAGAGCGGCGTTCAGAGCCGAAAGTTTACATTCTAAGAATTAAAGGTAAACGAATAAAGAGCACCGCAAGCGGTCAGACTATGCGATTCCCTGCTTCCTTACCCTGTAGCCCACGAGTGTGCCCAGCTGCCATCTCCTCTCTTCGCACACCCTCCTTGCGATACTGATGGCGGCAATCTTGCGGGGCTGCGTGACCACGATGTTGCAGTGTTTCCGCTTGGAGACGTAATCATCCAGGATGTACTGGGGCACCTGGGTGGTCTTGCCACAGCCTGTTGACCCCTGGATGATGGTGACCTGGTTGGCTTCGATCGTACTCAGGACCTGGGATGGACAGGAGTTTGGGTTGAGGGTGGCAAGGGGAGGTTGAAAATAAGATCATCTAACAGGCAAAATGCTTTATTTCTTGCTGTGAAAATGTGTTTTTTTTCTGCATATGATTGAAATATATTCTGAAACATTTTGTTAAATTTGTTTATAATAGATTTTAGATGTAAAAATATTGTATTTTATTGATTGTAAAACATGTACAATTCCGCTATGTGCTGCCAATAATGTTTTGACTTTAATGAATCATTTGAAATGAATTTGATATGGCAGTTCATTGTCATTCTTAATTGGTCATAACAGTTCTACAAGCAGTCAGTCAAGCTGGAATGCACACCTGGCAGATTGGGACCTAGTTAGCCTCGATAGTACACAGGACCTTGGTGTGACAGAGTTATAACCTTCTTTTAATTCATGTACATACAAAAGCCAACATTTTAGTTTTCATACCATGGAGTAGTTTGTTAACAGAGACTCTGTGATCCGGGCCGAATCTAACCGTGTGTTTCCTTTGTGTTGTAACACTAGGCATTGAAAGAAGTTTTGACTAATGGTGGGAGGGGGAGGGATTTGGAGGTTCAATGTCATTGTTACCATAGTTTATCATTGAAATCCTAGAAGCTGCCTTCAACCACGACTGGGTTTTTGTTTGGAAGAAGGTGGAAAGAAGATTTTGGTCTGTCAAGGAGCACAAGAGGATTCATCATATCATGTGTCACAGTATGCCGTAGCCTCAACTAAAAAACTGAAAGAAAATCTGTAACCATTGTCACAATAATCATATTTCCACCATTTCCTCTTCTTTATTTGCTATTGCATACATTGAAATCTCTTGAATATAGAGGCATTGAGAATGCAAACATTATATGATAATCCACACACATATGTACAAACCTCATCCTTGTGCTGAGTGATGGGAAGATCTTCACTGTAAGTGTGATCAAAGTTGTAGTTATCGTAGGCTTGGACAGCGATTTCGGGAGATGTCTCGTCAGGTAGCACTGGCCTAGCACCGGACGTCACACTCATGCTTTCCAGATCTTTCAATCAACAAAAACAGGGAAAAAACATATCCATAAGAATTCAGTCTTGTGCCAGACACAACTATACACTCCAGCTCAAAGGAATTGGCATAGGGAAAGGGAAAGGGAAGAAAGGGGAGGAGCAGAAGTTTTAAACCGTGGTATATTTTGTCCAGTTCATAATGAAACATGATGCATTTTAGGCTAAAGTATCATGTTTTATGCTGAACTGGGCAAAATATACCACGGTTTAAAACTGCGGCTCCTTCCCTTTCTTCCTTTTCCCTTTCCCTATGCGAATTCCTTTGAGCTGTACTGTATATAAGCATGCTTACAGATATTTTGTATATATCACTGGAGTGCCATTCTGCGATGACCATGGGTCCTATTCTTGTTTGATCTCAGGGTACCATGAAGGAATCAGCTTGGAAATTGATGATGGCTGGATAGTTCCATCACAAACATGTATTACTACTACCCATTACCTTTAAATGTAGGGTGGTTTTCAAAAATGTTACCTGCATTGTAAGTCAGTGTTCTTTCAAGCATTAGAGGTCCAGAGTTGCAGAAGCTGTCCAGAGATGTGTGCTTCAGGTGAAATCCACAGTTCCACACTAGCACATAGCTTGTCTAGCCTTTGTCAGCTTCTTCATGACATTAGTGAGTGCAGTGACAGTTGTCTATGTCAACAGTGCAGGGGGGTGTTTCACCACGCTAAGAATAGCTTTACACATGACTGGTGACTCTTTCTTGTGCTAAATGGGATTTGTACCTGTTTTTAACATAGTGAGAGTTAATTTCCAACAATCATAATCAAATTTGACAAATTATATACTTTGTATTCAGACACTAGTTAACAATGTGAATCTTAATTTACAAATATCAAATTTGAACTTGAGCTGATAGGAATCAAAATCATTGAGAAACTGATTTAGCACAAGAAAGGGTCACCAGTCATGTGTAAAGTTGTTCTTAGCTAAAGAACAGCTTGGTGAAACACCCCCCGGGTCTACTAGTATTATGACACACAACTCTTGTGATTGCTGCAAGCTTACCTGACATAGCGCTGCTTGGCAATGGCTGGTCCTGGTCTGCATAGTGCAAGGCAGATTCATCCTCCAGCTGCTCATCCTCCCATTGCTGTTTGTACAACTTGGCATACTCAGCACTCTGGGAGGCTACCGCCTGCGGGGGCTTAGCTCTACAAGTTTGAAATAGACATTCATTGAAAGCAAAATAGAATGGCAAGTGCTTTAGTGAGAGAGAGCATGTATAGAAATACCACATCTTTTGTTTCTCCTTCTGAAAGCCTATGATAGACCTATGATGTAGCTCGCTTCACACTAACAATGCAGCAGGCAAGCGAGCTCCTGGCAGATTTCCTGTCCTCCGAAGAACATGTGTTTTGTGTGCATGCATTCCTCATACCCAAAAAAAAATACTGGAACCTATGACACGGGCATGTGTTCTGCTGTGAGCTGCCTGTAACTTTGTGAGGGTCTGAAGTGAAATATCCCTATGATAGGGGTGATTGTTTTCAACAAGGATTATTGGACTACAAAAAATGAATAACCATTAAACTATTTTCTTCCCCCCCCCCCCCCCATTAATCCTTCCCGTACTTGTTTAGTCTAATCCTATATTTTCTTGTCTGATTTTTAAAAAAATTGCACTTACTTAACCTATTTCTCAACTTGCTCATCTTCTATTTGGCCTTGTATCCATAAAGCCCATTGCAAAGTGTAAGTGTGTTTAGTACTTGACCAACACATATGCAACAACCAGCAATGGTGACTGTACATTACAAACGTTGCTAACTTAAATTGACCTTGCATGTAGGTTGAATGACCTTTGCAACTATTTAATTACCACGCAAATCCCGTTGGGACTTGCCACATTGAGCCAAGGGAGTGACGTCATTCACATGCTGACATAGGGCATGTGTGCTATAAAGTCTCATATCTAACTCAAACTCCACAGGATAGTATGGGCACAAACACAAAATATCCCGGATAGTGCAACATGCATGTAGTTAAAATCACTTATATTCGCACACAGTGACATAAATTGCATCCCTCCCTCATACAATGCACAAATATAATTGGAGGGCTCAGAAGCGCAATTTGTAATATTTCATTCTTTGCATACACAATTCTCCCTATTGCATATAGGCGATATCATGCGATATCACCTCGCGATGCCGATCTGATCGATTGCTCTTGGGACGTATACTTCTTAACTTTGTAATATTAATACCTCTTCATACACAAGCAAACATGGATCGACCTGATGACCAATTTCGAAGAATGTCTGTGTCATGATAGTGAAAGTAATGTTCCTACGCCCGGCAAACAAAGGAATAAACTTGAAACTCTCGCCAGGAAAGCCGCGAATGTTAACCCCGCGAGAGAGGAATGTGACCACGCCGAGTCGGTGTGCCGGTGTGCGCCGGTGTGTACTGACGGCCGATGGCTCCGTTCGTGACCTAAATGGAAGGGTTGTTACATGGATGATGGACTTGAAAAAAAATACCACCAATCAGTACTCACAGCAATGCTTTTGCCTACTTCAACACTGACTGTGGATGGACTAATGAAAGAATGAAAAGACACAAACAAGACGATGGCTATAGTATGTTCGTGGACTGAACGTTCATATCCCAAGAATTAAAGGTAAAAAAAATTGAGCGCCACACACGTTCAGATTCGGAGAGTTATATGCGATAGGGAGAATTAATATTGGGCAATATGCATTGGCCTTAACACGCATACGTCGAGCATTGCACAATGCCACAACTGCACAGCCACAGGTCGACTTCTTTCTACCAAGCGGACACTTACCTCACTTGCATGCCCTGCCTAGCCCGAGTGTTACGCAGCGACGCCTCGTATCGTTCTGTTCGCAGCTGCCCATACCCACCGGTCGCGCTAGCATTTATTACAGGTGGAAGTGAAGGTTTTGCTTTCCCAATCTTGAACCAGTCATCAATGTCTTCAAATGATGGTTCTGCCGTCATAAACCGAGCCATGTCGAGTTTTCTTTTTAGCAGAAATCACGTTGGTTTCTGATAGTTCACCACGGCATGGTTGTTCCGCACGTCAATCCCTGCAAAGTAACATACAGTGCTTCCCATAGCATAGGCCCAAATCGTAAGTAAGCAAGGCTTGGCAACATAGCTGATGATGCTGATCGAGCGCGAGCTAACTCGTGTCAGCAATAACAACATGTGACAGAGCGCAACGGGCCAATCAAACCGTACTGTTACAATGCTGACAGGCGCCTCTCGGAGAATCATCTCATCAAAGTTTGGCTTTAATTGTGATCATTTATAAAGAAAAAATGAAAACTCTTATACCAAAGCTGTACGTAAGCGTTCTTCTTCTTCTTCTTCTTCTTCCCCTTCTTCTTCTTCTTCTTGTTCTTCCTCTTCTTCTTCTTCTTGGCTGCTTCTTCTTCTTCTTCTTCTTCTTCTTCTTCTTCTTCTTCTTCTTCTTCTTCTTCTTTTTCTTCTTCTTCTTCTTCTTCTTCTTCTTCTTCTTCTGCTTCTTCTTCTTTTCATGACAATGGCCCGTTTTTATATACCTAGACAGTGCCGTCACCAGCTTTTTCAAGGAAGGTGCGATTAGGAGAAAAAGACATAAGAAAAATATTAATTCCGGTGTCAGGCAATGCTGCTGTGCACAGTGGCATAGATAGCTTGGGCAAAATCAAACTATAGTCTGTAACTAAAATATACAAAGTATGAGACACATGTATTGAAATATACATTATCGCATTGAAATATCATGCTTCCTTTTTTAGACTTTCTTTCCCCCTCTTCTTTCCTTTTTCGTTCTTCGTAGTCCTCTTTTTCTATTTGTTTATCTTTGTCTCTTTTTTCTGTTTAACCTTTCCTTTTTAACGTTTCCTTTTTCTCTTTCATTTCTGTTGGTCGTATTTCCTTTTTACTTATCTTTCTCTTTCTCTCTTTCTCTTTCTATTTCTGTCACCTATTTCTATATCTTCCCTCTCTCATGACGTTTCAGCATAGTATGGTCGCTCTACTTCAATACAGGTGTAGCCACAAAAAACACAAACAAATAATTCAAATGTGCCATTTCAAATTTTTTAAACTCCCTGTCTTTCCACTGAGTTATTTAAATCACGTGATTTATATATGGTCGTGTTCACAGTATAGGGTGTAACTCTGAAATTTCAACATTTTTGTCTGAAGCAATTTCCTAAAGCCACAGCCTGCTGTGGCATATGACCTCATTGGGTGCTGCGGTGCCTTGGGTAGCATAAACATCTTCAATTATAACTTCGGGGCACATTTTTTTTTATCTACACAAAATACCATTTTACTTGTTTTTGTACAGCCCTGTATTATTTTTGGAATGTTGGGGTTGCTTTTATTATGTTTAATGAAAAATACCAGATAGGCTTTTAGTGTGACTGCTTCTCCATTTTGAGAACGAGTTGCCGCAATTTGTTGTTTTGGAGGCTTCATTTTCCGTTAACAATAACTAACAAACTTAGTATTGTCCACATTGCCTGACGAAGACTAAAAGTAGCGGTCGAAACGTCGCAATTTGCAGTTTGCCTTATCATGAGACAAAAGATTAACTACTTTAGTGAAACTTAGTATTCCGAGCCGTGGATCTTGGAATGTTATTCCTCATTCCCTTGGTAGTTATTCATGTAACACTTGAAACATACACTTCCAAATAATAACCAAATTTCTTTCACCATACTTATATTTACAATTCTTTAAAAGCTCAACTGAGGAGTGTGAATTTTCTGTTAGCTGATTTGAAGCCTCCAAAATAAACTTTGAAGACTGCTCACAGAAATATAAAGAGAGAAACTTATTAATATATCACAATGTGGTATATGTCTATTCTACCTGAAGAATTCCATGCATTATTAACGACACTATAGGGCCATTCTCATTGCAAAAAATCGAGAAGTTACGGTGCGAAGTTAGAAAAATCGCACTCTGACTTGCGAAGTTTCATGCGAAGTTTCGGACGGCTGTTGGCACGGTTGCTAGGCAACTTTCACCCTAACTTCTCGATTTTTCTAACTTCTCGATTTCTTAAGTGCAATGAGAATGCGCCTTATGATGGCAGTTGCTGGTGGATTGGCAGGTATGACGCACGATGGCCATTACTGGGTCCTGAAGCAATATACCGTTTTTGTATTCACAGCTTTCCCCCTAACTGCGTAACAACGCATTATTACATTCACCTGTATCCAGTCATTCAGATTTAATGGGATGGAATGCACTTTGAATCTATTTGTTGTTGCTACTCAGACATACCTCGGACAAGCTTTGGGTTCCCATTAGTAACGTATTGTTTGAATGACGGTAATAAAATATGCATACACGACGAAAATGGTCTATAATCTGACACACAGAAATTTTGATAGTTCTAAATTTGTCCAAAAGTGAGAACCTCAGTACATTTACTTTATTAGTTATATCCGCCACGGTTTGTACGTAATAATACATTTTTGTATACGCCCTGCATGGTGACGGATTATTACATCCACCTGTATTTCGTGATTCAATTTGAACGGATGGAACGCACTCTGAATCTATTAGTTGTTGTTACTCGTACACAACTCGGACAGGTTTTGGGGTTACCATTAGTAACGTGTTGTTTGAACGACGTGAATAACATTTGCATACATAACGAAAACGGTTTATTGGTCGTACCGTCTTTTTAGAGGGACATTTTGGTCGGCACAAATGAAATGTGTCTGCCGACAAATTATGCCATTATGCTGAAAACAAAATCCCTTGCGCCGAAAAAAATAATGAAGAAAATGTAACTTCAACTAATTCATAGGCAGCTACTCCGGCAGAGCACGTCAACACATTTCTTGACAACTTCTCTATCTATCTATCTATCTATCTATCTATCTATCTATCTATCTAGAGAGAGAGAGAGAGAGAGAGATAGGGAGTATGTGTAAGTGTGTGTGTGTGTGTGTGTGTGTGTGTGTGTGTGTGTGTACATATGTCTGAGAGGGAAATTAAAATGGCGGAATGAAGGGATACACCGAAAAAAAAAAATCTACTCGAAATCTAGTCGATTTACAGCATTATCATAGCTAGGAATGTTCTTATGTAGTATTTTCTCTTCTTATTAGTGGTATTAGACAATTTGATTTGTTGACTTGCAAATAACTACCTTATTTATTAATACAGTGATTTGTTGCATTGAATCAAGGTTTAGGCTATGTTAAAATACAAATCTTTATCAATATTTGTCGCAGTGTCTTTTCTTTTCTGTAATACCCTCTTTCAAAAGCCTTCACTTTTATTTTTCTCTCTTGCCCTCATTTTCTTTCTCTCATTTTCCTTCTACTTTATTTGAATCCTTGTTAGCTCACACCCCTCCCTTTAACATCCATCTTCTCATTTGCCCTCTCTCCACTCACTTCTCCTGGTCTTTTACAATTTACAGTGTAACCTGTAAATGTCACTTTTGTGACGTTTCATCAATTACTTTTCTTGAAGTAATCATGTGAATATTTAATGAGATTATCACTTTGGGACAAATTTGGGGCTTTAAATTTATGTGTATCAATTCAGAACACAACAATGGCCATTGTGCCTCACACATGTCAGCCCACAAATTATTTTCTGCCAATAGCTTCATGCATTGTTAATGGTACTCTGATGGAAGTTGTTCGCTTATTGACAGGTGTGATACCTAGTGACCATTGTTGTGTTCATTTCATATAAACCCCGACCCGAACGACCACTCACTACGAATTCCTAAATGTAAATGACTTTGTGGAGACTGCCAGGCATGCAGTCTCCACTGCCTGACAGAAGATAAATGTCTAGTTTCGTAGATTCTTGGCTGTTGATTTAAAAGAAAGGGAATCAAGCTATGTCATGACGTGTTTTTTTTTTGTTAAGCCTTTTCATCAAATTAAGCTTTTTTCATCAAATTTGTCAAAAGTGAATCTCATTCATATTCACGTGATTATTTCACGAAAAGTAATTGATAAAATATCACAAAACAAAGTGACATCCCTTGACTAAAGATGTCTTAATTTCAGTTTGATTCAAGATACAGCTTATTTTAAATCATTTTCAAATGTGTCCAAAGTTGTATTCAACACCCAGCATAACTCTGTACACCTAGCTCCCTTTCCCTCCCTCCCTCTCCTCCCTTTTTGATTTTCCTCTCGCCCATTCTCTCCCGCACAATTTCCGTCCAAGCCTAGTTTCGTAGGATTCCTGGCTGATGATTTAAAACAAAGGGAATCGAGCAATGTCATGTCATTTTGCTTAAGCCTTTTCACCAATTCATTTACATTAGTGAGTGGTCGCTCTGATCGGGGTTTATATGAAACAAACACAATGGCCACTACGTATCACACCTGGCAATCAGGAAGCAACTGCTATCAGAGTACATGTTCCATTAACAATGCATGAAGCTATTGGCAGAAAATAATTTGCGGGCTGACATGCGTGAGGCATAATGGCCATTGTTGTGATCTAAATAGAGTATCTGATCCACACAAATTTTAAGCCCCAAATTTGTTCTAAATTGGATATCTCTTTAAATATTCACATGATTACTTCAAGAAAAGTTCTTGATGAAATGTCACAAAACCTGCTTCTAAAGAAGTGACATCAGTCTACACGGTAAAATTTAAAAGACCAGGAGAAGTGAGTGGAGAGAGGGCAAATGAGAAGAGGAAGAAGTTACAGAAGACAGAAGACACTTCGACACATATTGATAACGATTTGTATTTTAACATGACCTAAACCTTGATTTAATTAGATGTATGAAACGCATGTATTGAAATATTCATAATCGTATTGAAATGTAATGTTTCCTTTTTTTTAGAATTTCCTTTTCCCCTCTCCTTTCCCTTTTCGTTCTTAATAGTCCTCTTTCTCTATTTCTCATTATCTCTTCCTTTTCTTCTTTTTTTTTCCTTCTTCCATTTCCTTTCTGTTTGTCTTGTCTTTCCTTCTTTCCTCTATTTATATCTCTTTCTCTCTCTCTCTCTCTCTCCTCCTCTCTCTCTCTTCCTATTTATGTCACCTATTTCTATATCTTTCCTATCTCATGAAGTTTCAGTATCATAATATATGGTCGCTGTACTTCGATACAGGTGTAGCCACAAATAACACAAACCTAATAATTCAAACGTGCAATTTTAACATTTTAATCTGGATTTTTTTTTTCTAACACTCTGTCTTTCCACTAAGTTATTTCAACCACCTGATGTATATATGATCATGTTCACAGTATAGGGTGCAACTCTGAAATGTCAACATTTTTGTCTGTAGCAATTTTATAAAGCCACATAATTTATAGATACTGTGCCATATGCCAAAGTCTGGCATTTCAAGATATGGCACTTGAGAGATGGAGATTGAGAGATTGATATGATGGAGGACTTTCAGTTATTGGCCACGAACACGCTCTTCCAGAAGCGTAGGGGAAAGCTATGGACCTGGATGTCACCAAACAAGACCACACATCAGATTGATTATATTCTTACACGTAAGAAATGGCGTAGGAGCATTATCAACAGTGAAGCATACGGGTCCTTTTCCTCTCTTGGGTCAGATCACAGGGTGGTATCGGCAACAGTAAGACTTAGTCTCAGGGCACCAAAAAAGCAGAAAATGAAGAGGGTGAAATATGCATGGGAAGATCTAACAACTGACAGACAATTACAAGAACAATATGCAGTGGAGATAAGAAACAGATTCCATGTGCTACAGGGTGAGGTTGTGGGAGCTTCAGAAAATTATCAACGCTTTGTTACTGCAAACAAACAGGCAGCAGCAGCATGTCTCAAAAAGGCCAAGAAAGTTAGGCGAGTGGAACACAGTTCAGATCCTAAGGTCACTGTTGCCCGGAATGAGTTGAAGGCTGCCTATACAGCATTTAACACTGACAATGTTAAAGATGGTCAGAGCAGAGAGCGATATGTAAGAAAAAAGGAGAACTTATATAAGACATACACACTATTGGAACAGGACAAACTGACTAGGCAAGTAATTGAAGTAGAAAAAGCACATGAAAATCAAAGGTATGGACTGAGCTGGAAGCTCATCAATGACATTTCGGGACGAAAGTCATCCCAGTCTGTCAGGATTCGAGGTGAAAGTGCAGAAAAGAGAGTTGAGTCCTGGTACTCACACTTCAGGAATCTATTGGGCAATCCCCCTGAGCTCTTGGAGGAAAATGAACCAATAACTCCTATTTTCAGTGAATTTCCCATACCAGATGGCCCCTTTACCATAGATGAATACAAGAAAGCTAAAGCATGCATAAAGAGCAACAAGAGCAGTGGGGAGGATGGAGTGGCACCTGAAGTGCTAAAGTATGTCCCTGTGGATGACATCATCCTAGAACTCATCAACCGCTCTTATGAGGAAGGGGAGTTGCCAGAACAGTGGTCTACCCTTAACATTATCCCAGTACCAAAGTCAGGGGATCTCTCCAATACTGACAACTACCGGGGGATTTGTCTAAGCTCAGTCGTGGCCAAGACATATAATAGAATGATTTTGAACCGTATCAGACCCTTCATAGACCCACTGCTAAGGGACACTCAGAATGGCTTCCGGCAGGAACGATCAACTGTAGGACAGATCCTAGCACTGAGGAGACTACTTGAAGGAGTAAGAGTTAAGAACCTTCCTGTAATGATCACCTTCATTGATTTCAGGAAAGCCTTTGACAGCATCCATCGAGGTAAACTCCTTGAAATTCTCCGTGCTTATGGCATCCCTGAGAAACTAGTCCAGGCAATCAGTGCCACTTACTCCAAGACGCGTGCTAAGGTCTGCACACCTGATGGAGACACAGAGTACTTTGAGATACTGGCGGGGGTACTTCAAGGAGACACGTTAGCACCCTTTTTGTTTATTATAGCCCTTGACTATGCTCTGAGGCTTGCCATCAATGGCAGAGAGGAGGAGCTTGGATTCACATTGGTGCCCCGTCAAAGCCGTCGGGTTCCACCAGTAATGGTCACTGACCTGGACTTCGCTGACGATATTGCATTGATATCAGATACGGCAGAGAAGGCAAGGGAACTACTTCTAACAGTGGAAAGGGAGTGCAATAAGATTGGTCTGCAGCTAAATGCCAAGAAAACAAAGGTGATGGCCTACAATATAAATGACACCTCTATAAGTACCTTAGATGGCACAGTTCTCGAAGTGAAGAATAACTTCAAATATCTGGGATCCTGGATCGCCTCGACAGACCAGGACATCAGAATCAGACGTGCCCATGCATGGAATGCCTTGCATAGTATGAGAAATGTTTGGAAGTCCCAAATTAAAGATGACATAAAACGCCGGCTTTTTGTTGCAACAGTCGAATCTGTCCTGCTCTATGGAGCAGAGACGTGGACACTCACAGCCCAACAAGAAAAAGCACTGGATGGAGTGTACACACGTATGCTTAGGGTAGCTCTTAATGTGTCTTGGTGTGACTTCATACGAAATGTCAATTTATATGGTGGTCTACCAAAAGTATCTATCAAAGTGCGTAAGAGGAGAATGAAAATAGCGGGACACTGTGTGAGACACCCTGAACTATCTGCTAATCCCCTCACACTCTGGGAGCCTAAACAGGGTACTGCAAGAAGAGGGAGAAGTCGGGCCACTTACATTAGCGTACTAAAGAATGACACTGGCCTTGATAGCGTTAGTGAGCTCAGGACAGCCATGATGGATAGACAGGTCTGGAGGTGCAACTATGTTCATGGAACCCGAGACGGCATAGGCTGAAGCCTATGCATGCCCTCGAATTAGTAGTAGTAGTACTTGAGAGAGAGAGAGAGAGAGAGAGAGAGAGAGAGAGAGAGAGAGAGAGCCATATGAGTGACCTCATTGGTAGACAGGAATAACCGTCTTATTTGGGGCATTCTTTAATCGACAATTTATATTTTTGGACTTGAGGTTCAGAGGAGCCAGGTGCAATCTCAGCGGATCCAACGTCCTACAGAGACTGATTTTTCGGTCTACCTCATTGGGTGCTACAGTACCTCTGGTAGCATAAACATATTCAATCATAACTTCGTTCAATTTTGGTGGGCACATTAGTACCTTAAATTGCACATTTACACAAAATACCGTTTTATTTTTTATTGTACAGTCCTGTATTATTTTGGGAACGTTGGTAAAACATCACCGCCCTCTGGCTCCCAATACGATCCATGGTCTTGCACCAAGCGATCTGTCTGATTTTTTTTGTCTACCTACACCCCAGCAAGATTCCTCCGATCATCTAATCAGCAGTACCATCTCTAAAAACTCAACATTCTATTTTTTGGCCCAACTTTCTGGAACTTGCTATCTTATGAAACCTGTTCTCAATGCAACTCCAATATATTTAAAAAAAAAACCTATTCAAAGAAGCATATGTGCGATCATACACAGCATTTATTATCCTGCCATTGTTGTACTGATACTGATGGACGGTATGAATTTTGTTAAGTTTGTAACTGCATCTTTTTATCTCTTCTTTTCTTTATGTTGATGAGTCACTTATTTCTGTAATTTAAGATGCAATTTGATTTTTTATTCTGTGAGGTACACGGTATGTAGACATAGGAGTAGATGTAAAATGTAAATTCAATTCTTTTCCATGTAAAGCACATTGAGAATTCCTTAGGTTTTTATATGTGCTATAAAAGAAACATTTATTATTATTGTTATCATTATTATTATTAGTATATATCATGTGATTGTAGGTTGTGTCCCATTCCATACACACACACCATACACATACAGCAAAATAAGGGGGTGGGCAATAACATAATGCAGGACAATAAGTTGTTTCATTTCATACTCACATGTTTATTTCAACCATCTCATGTGCATGTATACAAACTCATTATTTACAAGGATATACTTTAAGCAAAATCAAGTAGGATAGACAGAGCACAAGACTTTAGTTATAACACTTTTTTTTTCAATCATGCAACAAAAAGAAAGCTGAAGTAAATACATGAAATATAGAACCAATTTTCGAGCACTGTACAAGAATCAAGTCACGGGAGAGGGGAAAAATCATGCAGCACGCACTGTACAAAATCAAACATAATAAACACAGATATAATGAGCATATGACACAAATTAAAATGAATATTTGAAAAGAGATGTCTCTCTCTCTCCCGTCTTTCTCTCTGAATATGAGGTGGGACAGTTCATTGAAGAATGATTAATGTTGAAACATTGTCTCAAATCTTTCAGATTGTAGCTCAGAAATCTTGCTTATCAAAACAAGAATGCATCAACAAAATAGAAATTGAAATGCGGGGAAATCTCAACATAAAATAAACATTTGCATTTTAACACTGTACTTGAAATTTTGTACAAAACTGTGGGATATGAAACTGATTGGACAGAAATATGCAATCTATAGATTAATTTACCAACTTCATTTCACAGTGGTCAGTATCCACAAATAAATATGACACCCTAAGTTGCCCATTGAAGATGACTTTGTAACTAGAACGAAAGCGATCATACCAAAAATACAGTACAGGACTAAATACATTTGTGCAATCCATTTAAGAGAAAATATCATTCGTCCTAAATTTCATTTTTATTCTACTACATCATAGTTGAGGTAACATTCACTGTACATTAATGCAGATGTAACCAAACAAAATGAAATTACATGGATTTCTACAAAAGAAAAAAAATAGTACTTTTGCCCGCAAAGCACAAAGATTCATACACCAGTAGAATTTTCCAACTTGCACAAAATGACAAAATGCAATGGGAAACATGATCTTTAACTTACTTTGTACAAGTGACTACTCAATTACATTATGTAAATGTAATTCATTTGTTTGTCGATCATCTTCTGTGTATATCTAATCTATACATATATCTTCTTGTTTATGTGATGGATGTCATCAAACCCGGATCATCATATTTTTCTTTTTTTTTCAGATATTTTTTTTTTTTACAAAGACACACTTTTCATGACAAAATATGTTTAATTCATAATACCGAGCAGTGTGAATTGAACACAATATCGACAACTACAAGATATCTAGTGACTCTCAGATAGCACTATATGACATTCAATGAGAAGACAGGTGCAGAAAACTGTACATCATGATATGGAGGAAGGAAGTGTCAGGCGATTTCCGGACAGTATACAGCTAAATACAACACTAAATCAGTCAGAAAAAACTGCATAAACATTCATGTTGTCTCATTGCATTCAGACACTGAATTCACAGGGTACTGTACAACTAGTATTCATTTTTACACGATTGTGAAGAATTATTCTGTATCTGTGTTGTGTTCACGCATACAAGGGTAACTTAATCTATCTCATATATCTCATATATATGAAAATCTGTTAAAACTTGTATCTCTCAACCTAAATGTAGTGTTAGTCATTTGCAAACGCCAACATCAGTTTTAAATAGAAAGAGAAATGAGGTCCATAGTTTCACTTAGAAACATGACAGGATAACCCAAGTTTGGACACACCTTGTGTAAAAGCTGCATAATTTTGCATGTTTTGTTTCAGGTAACCCATGCATGATCTGCTATATAGGCATAGCTCATGAACAGACAGACTTTGAATTGCTGTCACGTAATCACTACGAGTCCTCTCAATCCAAACCTGTCTCTTGCATCACAAATAAAATGTGGAATGACAGCAGATCAAGATTGCAGAACATCCACAATATGCTCATGGGAGAGATTTCCCTTGATGGACAATTTCTTTTAAAAAAAATAGTCATTCATTCTATATCCATGCCCATGTACAAAAAAAATGCATTGAGTTTAAACAGCGCCCTCTGGAAACAGGTCACCAGAGACTCTGAAGCTGATGATGACCATGACCAATATTCCTCAATGAAATACAAAATACACACACACATACAGGATGACTCTATTATGTACGATGTCTACAATGATTAATAGCTCTCTGCTTTTTTAAAATCACCCATCTGCGCATGTTGAAAATCTGGTCTGTAACAATGGATGAGCAATGCCTCTCTCCTGCAGCTTTTTGTTCATGCACAGAAGTAAAAACACTGGAAATTGTTCACGTCTTCCATGAACTATTTTACAGTGCATTGGTACACAGACATGTAGAAAAAATAAACATCTGCAATGATAGTGTATTTTGTTACTGACATGATGAACAACACTACTGTGAAAAGCACTCGTCAGTTCAACAAACTTAAAATTTAGCATCCAAAACCCTAACAGCACAATGTTGATTTGAAATAAATTCAATTTTGATTTGAAGAAAAACAAAGCAATTAAGGAACAAAGGAAGATTGACAAACCTTTGAGGAACTGAATTAGGACAATTTTATGAATGTGTACAAAACGTGGCTACTTGCCTTGGATTGTCGTCAATTTCATGTGATTAAGATTATAAACGGTCACATGCTTGTTATTGTTTGTCAGATTCTCGTCAAATATTGTTCAATCTGTTTTTCTAACTTCCTTGTTTTCATTCAAATCAATCATTGTTTTGTTTACATAAGTTGCCCTTAAAGCTAACATACTTCTATTCTTAAAAACTCTCTTCTTGCAGCCTGTTTATTTATCTGTGCCGGTTTGGCAATGTATGATGCCACTAACTCCAAGAGGTATGCCATACAAAGCCCTGAAACACACACTTTTTCTTCAAAAACATAAAGCTCCTGTCTCTTTCAGCTGCACCAGTAACACTGTTCCTGTTTGTTTTGTGTATCCTCAGAGGCAAAATACAAACACACCTTCATTCTCTTCTCAAGTATATATCTCCACAGCTGTCTTGACTTTGGGGAAGAACGTTTCTTGACTTCATTCAACATTCAACAATACAATAACTCTAACTGTTGCGTGATGTTTCAAGCACTCTAACGAACGCATGTCAACTGCTATCATCAAAGAAACACGTAACAAGTTAGAACATTTCAAACACACACTCACATTGTTGATATTTGCAAGGTTTTGATGATGCATATGTACATTTTCATCAAATGACTTGTGAAAAGAGCTTGAATGATTGAACTGTTATTTCAAAAGGAGTCAGTTTCACACTGCAGGAACACACACAACACATGGAGTACAGTTTTTCTTCTGTTCATCAAAAGCAAGATAAGATGATGCTGAAGCTTGCTGACACAAAATAGGAGCAAAACTCCAGAGAAAGTAAATCACTTCATTCTCATCATGAAAATACAGCAACACTAGAATGTGATTTATCGATCTTATTTTAGATATTTGTCAATTAACCGATTAAGTGCATACAAATCATTCTCTTTGGAAATTATCAGTTTTGTGTGTGATTAAGACAGTTATGATTACTTTGCTATGCAGTATTGTGACCTGCCTAAATATTTAAAGAAAAATCTGGTGTCTTTGAAATGGCTAAAATGCATTTAACAGTACCTTATGTTTGGAAATCACTCTCAAAGTGATGAGAAAAGCTAACTGCAAGTATTACTAGCCATTAACACGATTACTATCCTGCATCAATGACAAACCTCTATGCCATGTATTGCTTGTTTTTCATCTGCTTTCAAAACAATTCCTCTTTTACCAACCCCTTTTCCTCAAACCTCTTGGTGAATATTTACTTGTTGATCTAAATGACACAAACAATACAACATTTGACCACATGATAATGTCTACCAGCATAATCGCTAAATCTAACACAAACAAACAGAGCAACAAACACAACCCACCCACTCTGTCCCTTCTACATTACAATACACATTATCATCACATTAAAAGTGTGAATATATATCTATCTCTTGATTAGAATTCTATCTCTACTGATGAATATATCTTGAAGAAATATAGAGTAAAAGCACAGCAATTTGCAGCAGAATTGAAAAGCAATAAACAGAATACCATCTGGGTGATTCATGGAGATAATCATGTTGGTATGAACAGATACTTCTGTGTTCTGGAGCCAAATCATATATGTTTAGCCAAAGGCACTTCAACAGAATTTGCAGCATGATGCTTAGATTTTGCAAAGAAGCACATAATTTGTTTTATAGAATTTTAATGTAATTATTTTCTTTTTCATAGACGAAAGTGTTGTTCTGAAATGATCAACTCTGCATCAGTTCCAGAATTACACTATATCATATCTTATTAAAGACAAAATGTTGTTCTGCATTGATCAACTCTTCAGTAGTCTAAGATGTTTACTACATCATAGAACCAATTAGGTGTCTTTTAACAATTCAAGTACACGTAATTTGACAAATCATGTACGATGAAGCAAGAAAGTTCTGAGAAGAGATCGGAAGAGGTTCTGGTTCAATGACGCAAGCAATTTTCTTTATCTTGTCTAACAACTCAACTTATTACATCAGCTGTTTCATTTGTGTAGATTCTGTAAGATATATTTTATAGCTCCATAATATCTGATTAATTTCAAACTTGTCATTGTAAGTCTCATCACATAATCTAGAAAGAAAGGTTTATGTCATTATCTACTTAAATCAATGGTTAAATTTAAGAAAATCGCAATCACATGAAGTTGGGAAGATTTGCATTGTCTCTGAAATAAATATCAGAACTCAACTATGCTCATGAATACATGTATGCATACAGTGTACCAATAAAATTGAATAACTAGACAAAAAATGACACACCATCAAGTAAACCAAGAATTTAGTACATGTCAACATACCCACTGTTCTTAACAAATATTTTGTACCAGATGATTGCTCTTGAATTGAGAAACACCGTTTTAAAGTGTGATTAAATCAATAGAGTTATATATTGACTTTATTAGTTGAGCATAATTGGGGTTTGGATGTAAGTACACTGTTTTATTATTATGGTGTTTTAGTTTTAAGTACAGGTAGTTTGAGTTTCACCTTTGTTTATGATGTTGCTACATTAAACAATAATATGCATATATTCTTACAAATGTTGATTGAAGACATATTGTGGTATTTACCAATCTATTATTTTTTCACAGAATTACACAACATAGACAGATGAATGCAGACAGTTACCACCTGTTAAAACAAAATGATTGCAAATAGGCTGTCTATGTGTGAAGTAGTTTATCTTAAAGACCTTTCTTTCTGAACCATAATAAGTAAATGATTAAATTCATTCAAATTCTGTTCTCACAAACCAGATTGTTTAGAGAGATGACTCCTACAAACATTACATATCAGATGCTATGTCGTTCTCAGTACAGCTGCACAATCATGAAAGATGTAGTGATAGCAAATCAAATTTAAAAAAAGAGCAAACGAATTTTTCATTGGGTATACCTACAGCTGCAAATCCATCTTCCCACATATCTCTTGTACCACATATAAATGCAGTCTTTCAATACATTGTTTGTTGATTTATCTGAAATGTTGAATATGAATTAGTTAATATCTTCTTTACTTTAAAAGTATCAACGTCAGCTGTTGAAGTTGATATAAAGATTAGAGAGAAAAATAAAATATAACCCATTACATTAAGTCATACGATAAAGAGGAGCAAATGAAAGCTTGATAAAATAAAGATATCTCTAAGCAAGACATACCACTACTTCTTACATGACCATGGCGAAATACTTTTTTTGGCTTTCAGTTAATCAAGTATTTAACCTTGTATAATCCACCAAATCATTGTTAACAATTACTCTTACAAGCTATACCTGATGTCTGTCATAATAATAAGCAAACAACAAAAGTGATTTCTTTTTAAAGATTTGGTTAAAACACAGAATCCTTACATTTTTTGAGTTTTGTCTGTCAAATGCATATTGGCCATTCATTGGATAGGATGTAGGATAGTAAATCTTAATCATTTCACATTTGTGCAGAAGCTATCTCTTCTCTGACCCTAGCAAAAAGACGATGCATTCATATCCTGCATTGCACCTCAGAACATTTAATAGCATGCCTGGGACTGGGACAAACCAGCAGGAAGCATCATATGCCGTATAACAAGATATTTTATCCTAGACATCAATTTATTTTAAAAACTTAATTTTTTGTCATACTATGCCCAATGCACTGGATTCTTCGCTCATACAGAAAGTAATGGACTCAGATATCAAATCTTGGAAGTAATATCATTATGACAAACAAATGAGGCATTTAGTCAGTATGGTGTGTATATATATATAAAGGAATGTGTAGTTTATGAATAGAATATGCCTGCTTCTTTCTCTTTCTTGTAACAGAGTAATACCTGGAGTTTTACCCTACCAGTTCTACGACTGAAGAGGGCAATACAATCATGAGCTTGCCCTTCATCTCCAATGGTAATCAAGTTGTCTTCTTTACTGAAGGAGCACATATTCTATTCACTTCCGCCTTTCTATAATCATCATTTTGTTTTAGCTCAAATCTGTACACTATGCAGTGTCTAAGCAGAAATAACAGTAATATTCAAATGAAAACTCCTTTTAGACAAAGAAGAGAGCTGTACGAATCTTACCAATATGTTACATGTGATATGTTATTTCTAATGTTTCGCCACACAACATGAATATTCCTACAAACAGAAAATATGAAATAGAAACTGAATGTACATATCACTATCTACTGTATTAATATTTTCAGGAAATATGTTCAAAAACATAACTACACAACCACCTATACAATAAAAAATAGTTTCACTTATCTACAATGTGCTGGTGGAAAAATAAATAGCTACCTTCCTAGAAATGGACAATGAAACAACGGGGAAACATTGGAATTCAGTTAACATTGTACACTTGGGTGCATGAGTCTAGAACTGTATGTGTTGCAAGGGGACACACGGCTCCTGGAAAGAGTTCAAGTCTGGGGACGGGCCTGTCTGGCCATTGAGGAATGTCCTGACAGGGGAGGAGAACTTGTCGCTGGGCCAGTCTGAGGGGGTTAACGTTGCATTGATGGGGGTGGATTGCTGGGAGAAGGGGGGTAACGATGTGTGTTGCTGGTGGAAGGGTGGTGGAAGCGTTTGTTGGATGGGTGGTTGCTGGTGTTGTTGCTGCTGCTGCTGTGGACGTTGCTGCTGCCGTTGATGTGAGGAGGTAGAGGAAGTCTGCCCCATGAGGCAGGCCGCCAGCAGTGATGAGTTCTGGCTGGGGCTGGTGTGGATGGGGAAGCTGTTGGTGCTGACCGTGGGCTGGGTGGGTGTGCCCCCGGGGACCACAATAGGGGGGCTGCCCTGCTGGTAGGGCGCTGGTTGCCTGGGGAATCCGTTCTGCTGTTGTGGAGGGATTGGATGGCTGTAGCCCAGTAGAGGGTTGTACAGACCGTTGGTTTGGAACCCTGGCTGCTGTTGCCCCTGTTCCTGCGCCTGGCCGTTAATCACCGCATTTAACTGCTGCTGAAAGTCAAATTCGGTCATTCCTGTAATGTCTATACCATTTTCATTTGGCCCGAACCCGCACCCATTCTGATCAGGGAGACCATTCTGCTGGGAGGGCATGCCGTTCTGCTGCTGTTGCTGCACCAGGCCACCACCCACCTGCGCCACGCCATTCTGGGTAATGCCGTTGTGGCAGGGGAGGCCGTTCTGCGGGACGGTGGTGGTAGTGGTGGTGCCTCCGTCCACCAGCTTGAGCTGCACCTGCTTGCTGAGCATCTGTCGCTGGAGTGCCTGGCGTTGCACCAGCTGCTTCCGATGCTCATCGGCCAGGAGCTGCTGCTGTCTACGCTGCGTGTCCAGGAGAATCTGCTGCTGCCGCAAAAACTCCTGCTCCAGGACATCCTTCTGTTGTTGTTGTTGCTGGAGCAGCGTCAGGTCCTCATGGGTCATGCGGTTGTTGTTGATGGACAGGTCACGTTCAGACACCATATGGTCCTGCATCAGGGAATCGAGCGTGTCGACCGCGTCTTTCGTGGACGGCGTGATCGGGCCTAATACATCGTTCATATTGTCCACGTCCTCGCCCACAAGGGGAAGCCTCAGCTGGTCGGGGATCGGGTGAATTTGGGTGGAGAGGGGGTTTTTCTCTGCCCCCGTCAAGAGTGCTTTCAACATTGAATGCATCGTCTGCTTTTGATTCTGGCTAGCAACCCAGTCCTGAATGTCGAGTTTGGACATGCCTTCTGTGACGACCCGTGAGTCACAGTTGGGCATCTGTGGAGGAGTACCATTGCTGAAGGGGGTGGTGGATTGTACGGTGTGTCCTGCGGCCATAAAACCTGACGAGGCTGCAGTCACGTCTGAATACTGAGAAGTGGTGGTGGGTTGGGCCACTGAGATAGAGGGGTGCAATGGAGCCGAGTTCATGGCAGCAGTGACTTGGGGCTCCACAATATCTGACACCGTTGTTCCTTCAGAGTTTTGCGCTTTTTCCTCTGTCATAAACATACTACCCTGCGAGAAGGAACCGTTACAATTCTCAGGTTGATTTCCTGCGTATTCCAATGAAAAGTCTGCTAAGTCTGCGGGCAGAGCACTGCCAGTCCTTGATCGTTCCCCTAACTTAATAGATGACAGCAACAGCTGTCTGATTGACTGGTTAGACGGCTTTTCTTGCTTAGGAATTTTGTCCATAAGAGGAGGTTCATTGAGCAAATTGAGCAGAATGTTATTGGCAGGGCTCTTGAGTTTGTCTCCACAGAACACATCATCATCCAGCCATGACATGCAGGGGCTGGTAACGTCCGTATCAGCACACAGGCTCGCCCTTCCAGGGCTGCTCAAAATCTGACTCAGGTTGTCCGGGCTGGGCACGGTAAAGGATAGAGTCGATATCCGCGAATCACCCATTCCCACAGCGATATCCTTGTCGTCTGTGATATCGAGGAGATTGAGCAGCTCCCGCTCTTCCTCCTCTCCAAAGCTGCTAATACGCTTCCGCTCCTGGGATGGTGGGGAGCACATCGAGCCTGAACCACTACTTGACAATGATTCCACATCGCTCGCGGGCGAGTTGGCCTTGCTCGTCGGTAGGTTCTCCTCCAGGCGGGAATGGTTTTGTTCCGCGGATACCGTTCCCGTCGCAGGATCCGTGACACATTCGCTCTCCTCGATCACCTCCATGTCATGGCAGGGCTCGTTTGCATCCTTCTTCTCTGCGGATTCGCTCTTCACGCACACATCCATGGGGGCGCCCTCCTTGGCCGCCTTGGCTCCCTGCACAAGTTCCTTGAAGGAGACGTTCTCCATCTCACTCACGGGCTTCAGGATCACCTGGTGGTTGCGGACGGACTCAGGGATCAGTTCGGCCAGCTCCTCCTCCTTCAGCTCCACGATCTTGGGTGAGGCGGAGGGGTTCACGTCCTCCATGTCGGAGCAGGAACCGATGCCGGAGGACCCCGGTGTTCCAGGGGTGCCGGGTGTACCGGGAATGCCTGGGGTGGCTGGAGTCCCAGGGGAACCACAGCTGTCGGAGTCACTCATCAACACACCCTGGAACGTCTGCTGCATCTGCTCCATCAGAAGGTGCCTCTCACCTTCATCTTTCCTGTTATGGCAACACACAAGACAATACACATGCATTAACACATTAGTTTTTAATGTCATATAAAATAGGAACCTCTCATAACTTGCAAAAATGCAAATAAGGCAGCCTTGTTTATGTTTTATGTTTTCTTATATGTATAACGTGGTTTCTAAGGCTAGATCACTCATGCCATTTGATGTACTCTATTGTTTAGTTTTATAAAGAGCCCTAGCTCACAAAAATTACTTCTATGGCTTCCAAACCGTCGTTTATCATATCTAATATTCTACTTTGTATACTGTCGATTCAAAATCTTTTTGGAAGACAGTCTAATAAAAAATAGATGCAATGTACCATGAGGTGGCCATATTCATTGCAGTATGACAGCCATACATGCTCGAGCTGAGTTTGAATGAGAGAGCGTACGTACCCTATAACGTAGTTCATGCAGACCACATACTGCGCCACGTTGTTGGTGTTGTAGATGATGGTGGCTTTGGTTTGCATCCACACCCACTCGCCCAGCTTGCCCAGGAACCGGTAGTACTTGCTCATACTGCTGCCCTTGACAATCACTGTGTAGGGTAGGAGAGGGGGGAAATGAGGGGGAGGGGAGGGCAAGGGGAGGGCAAGGGGAGGAGAGGAAGAGGGGAGACGAGAGGGGAGGAATGGCGAGGAGAGAGGAGGAAGAGAGGAGACGGGAGGAGTGTGAGGGCAAAGGAAGAGGGGAGGGAGGGGAAGAGAGGGAGGGGAAGGGAGGGAGGGAGGGGAAGTAAGGGAGGGAGGGGAAGGGAGGGAGGGAGGGAGGGAGGGAGGGAGGGAGGGGAAAGGAAGGAAGGAGGGGAAGGGAGGGAAGGAGGGGAAAGGAGGGAGGGGAAGGGAGGGAGGGAGGGTGGGGGAGAGGGGAGAAGGAGAAGAAGGGGTATTGACAGGAGAAGAAGCAGGGAGGAAGGGCAAGGGTGAGAGGGCAAGCAAAAGAGGAACAGAGAAGCAGACAGGAATTCAATAAATGAAATGAAAGCCTTCAGTGAGAAATGTGGACATTCTCTTGAAATATTCGTACAGATAAAAACTAGCAGACTCAGAATATAAAACACCTTAAAGAAATGCTTTACACCTGTTGAACTAAAAATTCATTTTTGTATGAATGTAAACCAGCAAAATATCAAAAATAAATATGCATGATTATACTGAACACAGACATCCAGTGTTGTTGAATAAGTATGGATATATCTTTTATCTCAAGATTGTATATTTGGTCCTGAGTTCACGACAATTTTTTTTCTTAAACCATCTTTTCAGAATACTACTCCGAAACTAGGTACTGGTTGATTTTTTTTTTTTTTGATTGTTCCCCTTCTTTCTACCTAGGGTAAGAAAGAACTATCAAATCGCACAGGTCATGTGCACTTCCCTCAGGCCATCTGATGCTAAAAGGCCGACTTACATTTAGTGTGACAATCACTGACTTTACGGGCATCGAGGGGGTTGTGGAACTGGTAGGCTGTCTTCCCGATTACCTCATGCGGCTCATACCCCACCAAAGTGATGATTCTACAGGGAGGAAACAAACCATTACATGAACACCAAGGCAGCAATGCAAGCTAGGGTGGAACCTCTGTCAAAATACAATTGTATAAAGTACGTGGCAAGGACAATTTTTGCATGCAATCAATAACTGGAACACAAAATGTTTAAAGATGTCATCGTAACAGCAATTCCATTAATGACCCAGATGTTGTGACTCAGTCATGGTGTCGGAAGAAACCATAACTGGAACATATTTTCTTGTTTATTTACCACTCATGCTGATGCGGTTTTATGGACCAAGAGCAGTGCAAGGACTGTATATGTCACAACAATGATGCTCACCTCCATTTTAAAAGAAAATACCTTCATCAAAGAGTTACAGAAAATGAGACTCTACTCTACTCTATTCAACTATTTTCATTTTGAAGTAATGAACTAGGATCGTAGAATGTGAAGCTCATTTACATTTCTCACTCCTTTTTCTGCTTTAGAAGATGTTACCTGAAACAAAAGTATGTGAAGCCCAAACTCATTTTCTCTCCTGTTACTGTTTGAAAAGTAATTCCCTTAGATCACAGAATGTGAAGCCCACATCAATCTTCTCACTCCTACTTCTGTTTTAGGAGATGTTACTTCAAATAAAAGTATGTGAGGCCCACATACTTTTTCTAATCCTGTTTCTTTATGAGAAGATGTAACCTAGGATTGCAAGGATGTTGAGCTCACACCCATCTTCTCACTCCCATTTCTGTTTTGGAAGATGTTACTTTAAATTAAAGTATGTGAAGCCCACATACTTTCCTACTCCTGCTTCGACTTTAAAAGACATTACTTTAAATAAAATATATGAAGCGCAAATCCACTTTTTTCACTCCAATTTCTGTTTTAGAAGACATTACCTTCAATAAAAATATATGAAGCCTACATCCATTTTTGTATTCCTGTTCCTATTTCATAAGAAATTACTTAAAATTGCAAGATGTGGGGTTCACATCTATCTTCTCCCTTCTATTCTTTGTTTAGAAGAAGCTACATTGGATCCAAACCCATTGTCTTCCTCCTACTCTTTTTACTCTCCCTCCTTTGTCTGTTTTAGATGAAGTTAGCTATGATCTACAACTGTTGTCTCACTCATATTTGAATTGTATCTCGGATCGCAGAACGTGAAGGTCATGGGCGGCTCAGGAACACGTTTTCATCCCTGCCTTTTTTCTCCCTCCTACTCTTTTTTTTTAAGAAGAAGCTACCTCCTTCTAAAACCTTTTTCTCCCTCCTAAGTCTATTTCAGATGAAACTACCGAGCAACAACAACTTTTGTCTCACTCAAATGTGAATTTTAGAAGAAGTTACCTTGGATCGCAGAACGTGAAGCTCATGTCTAGACCATGGCGGCTCATGAACATGTTTCCATCCATGCGGATCTCCAGGATGGGCTGGGGTTGGATGGGGCGACACAGGCAGATCAGGCCCTCCACACAGTACCCCTTACTGTTGCTTGATCCCTTCAGCTTCAGCCGCCCAGAGAAGTTCACAACCTGGAGCAGAGACAAGCAAGAGAAGACAAAATTAACCCCTTTTCAGGACTACCACAGTCCTTTTTTAAGACTCTCCTAGGAAGAATACCAACAATCCTTTTCAGGACTACCCCCAACAGTCCTTTATAGGACTACTACAACTCTCCTAGAAAGAATCCAATCCATCCCTTTCTCAAATGGTGCACCACAAAGTTCAAGTGTTATCTATGGCTTTTGTGTGTATGATTTGTGCAAAATCTAATTAATAGCACATAAAATAGTTAAAGCATATGTTATCTCTTCTAGGGAGCTTTACTGTGCACTGCATCACTGGTGAATACCACTTGCAGTGCAAAGCCTTTTTATTGGAACCAATGGCAAGAACGTGAAATAAATAAAGTCATGCGGCAGAAATTGTAAAAATCATGGGACCCATGCAAAATCGTACCTTACACCAACAAAGTGGACAACTCTAAGACACAGCGGAAATTGGCCAAGACAAGGCCTTCAATCGTACACACTGGAACAGTGTCTGGACTTGATACCATTAACACATGAGCAAGCAGCATGTCAGAAAATATCCAAACTGTTTAACCTGCATGGCTTCAGAAAATTGCATATTCAAACTCTATCTTCAAACTCTATGACTGCAATTTAAGCTGGATTTTAAGTTAAACAGTTAACCCTTTGTGCCAGACAATGGCTGTTCTATTGGGTTTGTGCATATTACTTGTACAATTATACATCAATGGCACTTTAAGATTTAAAACTGGCTTCAGAACATGGGCTAGCTGGACAGACAAAAGGTAGAGAGCGTCGTCGGAAACTGAGGAGCAATAAAATCCTGCTGGGTGACGTCAAACTATAAGTCAAAGCTTCATCCTTGATACCAAGGCTGTTTAACTGCTTCACAAGAGTACAGCAGCCTCGTTTCAAATGACATCCTTCCACTTTCTTTGCAGATCAAGTGGGCATGTGGGCGATTTCCAGGAAATACCACAAATGTATTTAATACAGCAAATGCTATGAGGAAATATCAAAGAGGTTATAGACTTCTCTTCCTGTGCCAGATAAAATGCTGCTTAATTGGGATTTGGGTGCATTATACTGGTGACAAAATGCACATCTAGTACACAAAGAGTTAAAAAGAAAAGGGAGATTTGTCTGGAAGTACCCACTGGCCTAATCCAGAAACCTGAAAATCCCATTTGGAGCGGTGGGTTAGCATGTGACGTGTGAAGTACCAGGAAGAGGGGACGGAACCTGAGCGAGTCTGGGGAATGGAACAACTTAACAAAGGTATTTCCATGCGGATGTTTGGAAAGTGCTTACAATAATACGTCTAAACAATGACGGATCAACGTTTATAAGTTGGCTGGGCGGTATAGACTTCTGGCATGGCTGAAAACACGCAAACTAAAAATATACTGGTACTACACACACAAAACAAAGAACTGTTGTTGTTTCATCCTACGCTGCCTTCATATATTAAACACATTCAGCAGCAAATTCAGAGTTGTTGGTGTAATTTATGCAAATTGTCCAAATGAAATATGACAAATCATACAAAGCTTGACCAAATCACTCTATTCTTTACAGTACATGTGCATGTGCAATCAATTGGTTTCTGGTATTGAAGTGATTATCATTTTCCACATGATATATAATCGATCATCGGAAGCTTGACCAAATCATCTTTTGTTTTTACAGTACATCTGCCTGTTGAACCAATTGGTTTCTGTTATTGAAGTGATTAAAATGTGTGTTTTCAATAAGGTGTTAATGGTAATATCACATGTAGTTCAACCTATACTTTGTTTTTGCCATTTTACTGTCCCGTACTGTCTATTTCACACAAGTTACACTAATCTGTCTCCCTCTCTCCTCCGGCCCCATCTCCCTCTCTCTCTCTCTCTCCCTCTTACTCTCCCCCCCCCCCCCCTCACTCTCTCTTTGGTTAACCAAATGCCTCTCTCACTATCCCCACTTCACTATACATTTTTTTTTATAAATCAGTCTTTGTCTCTGCTTGTTCCCAGGCACCAAATCTATACCAATCTTTGACTTCTCACACCCCACCTCTCTCCCTCATCTCTTTTGATAATTCCTCAAGAAAAAGAAGTAACCTACATAATACCCCCATCTTTCTCTATGTCTCTCTCTCTCTCCCCCTCTTTCTCTCACTCTGTCTCGGTCTCTTCTGCTTTGCCAACCAAGAGCTGGACTCTACTTCCTTCATTACACCAGTAGAGGAAACTGTCAGTTTCCTGGCTGACATTTACAAATACAATACCTTTAGAACCAGTCATTTTCACAGTGAGGCAACAGCACTTTTGTGCATTTCCTACATGCAACTCTATCTCCGCTTCTATCACTTCTTTTGTAATATTGTTATTCACATATCAATGTTTAAATGGAAGAATACAACAACATGATGATTTGTTACATGTCTCTGCCCGTTCCTAAAAAAGTCTTATATTGCTATTGGAGTAGTGTTTATTTCAGTTGACATGACCTACATCCGTTAATCCCCTCATTTCTGTAAGCACGTTTACTGTGCCTATTCAATGATTCATTAAAAACTTGTTTTTCACAGGGTTTAATTTCACTGCAATTATGATGTAGATTGCAGATTACTGAACATATGTTTTCAGCCTATATTTTGCCTCACTCCCTTATTATTCATGGAGTATTTAAATATAAATCAGTTATCAGCTCCACAAAGCCATACATGTACAATAGCAAGTTTGAAGTAAATCCATCTCTATCCATATTTCTCTTAATGAGAGGAGACCACAATTAACTAGCTTTTATCTAGATCATAGAACATCAAGCTTGTGCATTGCCTGAATGTGTATCATCTTGCTTTGATCTAGATTAGACATGTCTTAGTTGGGCTCCACCATCTACATATAGATACACAGTCACAGATGTGTGGATGTGTTATGCTAGTGGGCTTTATCATATCATTGCTGCTCTGATCAGTAATATTTGCTCCATATATAAGTGTAATCCGACGTTGTTCCAAACACAGAAGGGAAAAGCAGTTATTACCCATTGGAAATTCCATCTGCTTCCAGTTGATTTCAACTGGTAGGTTCTAGTAGATTCTTACTGATGTCTGGCGCACATCCAGTGGCAAGTTAAATCTAATTTGAATTTCCAGGGCTGTCCTTAGGTGTAGCTGAACTAATTGCAACTGTTGTTTTCCTTCTGTGCATGAAAAATTAATCAATGTCCTCTACAAAATCAAGGGAAAAAAGTCACTTGCAGCAAACTTATTCTGGTAATCTTCACTTGCCAGTTGTTTTTCAGTTTGTCCCGAGTAGCCTTGATATAAAACTACATCTTTCATAACATCTATATTTGTCTGTAATTTTCTCAATTTGCAGATTTTCATGAGATTTTATCATTCCCCAGTGGGGAATCTTCATCAGATAGGAAAGACACTAACTCCTCTTTAATTTGATGTTGCTCTGTCTGGACTTTCATTGAGTGATCTCAAGTGAGGCAACCTGCTTAAAAAAATAACAGAGACACCTTTGCGGCTGTAAGTGTGCAAAGCATGTGAGTTTGAAGATGATTTCTTGTATCTGATTGCACAGAGGCTACCTCAAATCTATAAACAACAGTTAATTAGCTCTTTATTTGATGTGCAAGATATATTAAGGTGAACAGTATCAAAGACCAGGTACTCCTTTTCCAGATCAAAAATATACATTTTGGTAAAAACTACAGAAATGAAAGAAAATGGTGTAGAAGAACTTTGCTCCCAACAATAGAACGGAACACTCGACTTTGAAGAATTCATATTGATTGCTAGATTAAAAGTAGGGTTTTCTTGGGACAGTGATGCATTGAAGTGACGGGCACACCGCTGAGTATAGCAATACGGTACATGAAAGGCTTCTTCTTCTTTGTTCTAATAGTTTTTAATTTTTACCATGGATGTGTGCAGCCTCGCAATCAAATATTCAACAATGTGCATCATGAAGACACCATGTATGCATGGAAAATTGAACTTCTGAGCCACTTTCAATACTTCAGCACAAAGGCTTCCTATTTCCGCTTTCTGGTTATTGATGAAGAAATAAATCTTTCCGTAGAGGTATGTGTGTAAAAACATGTGCCTAATGATAAGCACAGGTAAAATGGTATTAAATCTTAGGAGAATTTTTTTTCTTCCAAAAGACACAACTTATAGTAGAGTACCTCGCAAGTGACATCATAAAATTAAGCATTTGGAAATTCAAAACTCTGTTATCCTTTGACAGATTTTTGTCACACCTTGACCTATTTGTTTCTTTCATGTTTTTGCTCATATTCAAACTAAGTTAGCTTTAAGGTGGACTTTCCATTCAAATCAGTTACAAAGAGAAGATGAGGATGATATGCCTAGATATTCACAACATCAAGGGAAAGTGCATATCGTTCAGGCATTTCTCTTTTTAACTGTTATTTGTTCATGTTTTTTTCTGGATATACAATACTAATTAGTTTTATAAGGAACACTCGTGGTTTAATCAAATAAATGCAAACGAAAAACAAAAAAAAATATATTCACAGGTTCTTTGAATTACATTTTTTAGCTAGCAAACATTCATTTCAGGGTAATATGCGTCATCACACACTATCGTTAGTCTAATTCTATGCAGCGCTTTAAGTCATAACTCATAATTCTCTGAATAATCTACGCACTTATACGCCGACTTCCGGAAAATTTTGTCATCAATTCGGCGCTAATCCAGCCCCCACACACACACTGGCCTCAGCGCCTATTACTGCCGTAATAAAAGGTAGGAAAGAGAGGAGGGAGGAGGGATCCATGTAATTGAGCTTTGCAGAAGCCCATAACGAATCCTGATGCGTGCTGACAGGTACTAATAGAATTGTTTCATCCATGCCCACTCCGAGCTATCTAACACTTAGCTGCAAGCTAGTGTGAGTGAGCTCTCATGAAGTGAGACAGGTGGATTAATAACGCTGCCACGCTCCCCATTGAAATATGGATGCTACAGGTGGGTGGTAGAGTTTAATTTAAAATATTTTAGGAATTGATCTACAAATTACCCCACAAGGACAAAAGAATCAGCTCCCCTCTCCTTTGACATGAACGTGAACTTGTAAAGAACCTACTTCATGATCACTATCAAGCATTTATACTGTAGTTCCCAGCAAACTGTCAATATATGTCGCTCAGTTAGTTCTATTATTTTTTTTATTGGGTTGCTCTGGTTACATTCCTGCTGTTATGAAATTTCTAAGAAAAAATGCTTAATATTTTTGCTGTCAATACTAGAAATAAGATAAACTACTGGCACAAATAGCGTAGCTTTTCCCCGAACAGCAGATAATTTAATCCTTCACATCATGACAACAAAACTTAACTATGAGAAAATTTAAAGATGAAATTACCTAGCATCATCAGTAGTTCAGAATGTTTACAATAAAAGGAAAGTACTTTACAGGTTATGCAGCTCAATCTAAAATATGCAGTTATGAAACAACACATCATAAACAGGTGAGCAAAGGTAGACATACATACATGGTATACACATGATCTAGTACTGTGTATATGTAAGCAAAGATTATGAAAATGTTATCTACTACTGCAAAACAGAAAAAATAAACAATGATATGTTGCCTTTCAACTGCAATCCCTACTTTCTAATGGTTCTAATAGAGTCTTATTTTAACATGTGCCTAGAGATGATCAAACATAAGAACATTCCGATGGATGTACAAGTAAAGAACTGACAAACAACAAAACAAGAAGGAATGAATTTGGGCAAAAAAATGTCACATTGCATCCCAACCGATTTCATTCCTCAAACATAAAGACAACATATAAACAAGTGATGTAAAACCATGAAGAATGAGCAGGAATAATTCACAACTTACCCGATACCCAACAACCTTTCCCTTGCCTCCCATAGACCGTCTGGATACCACTGACTTCATGCGCAGGAAGAAATGGCGGTCCTGGATGTAGTCTGCGATCGCTGGGTTCTCTTCTTTCCTCTCTGCAGCAGGAGAGGAGAGGAGAGGGGAGGGGAGATAGGGGAGAGGGGAGAGGGGAGAGGGGAGAGGGGAGAGGGGAGAGGGGAGAGGGGAGAGGGGAGAGGGGAGAGGGGAGAGGGGAGAGGGGAGAGGGGAGAGGGGAGAGAGGGGAGAGAGGGGAGAGAGGGGAGAGAGGGGAGAGAGGGGAGAGAGAGAGGAGAGAGGGGAGAGAGGAGAGGGGAGAGGGGAGAGGGGAGAGAGGAGAGGGGAGAGGGGAGAGGGGAGAGGGGAGAGGGGAGAGGGGAGAGGGGAGAGGGGAGAGGGGAGAGGGGAGAGGGGAGAGG